>JAUPFR010000001.1:37803429-38108346 GCA_036925125.1 Oreortyx pictus
GAATCCCTTCATGCTGTCAGTGAGCTCCATACTTCTACATCAGCTTTCAGTAATCTGAGGTTCTCTTATGAACTCAGGGGATTATATAATATTTTTTATTTTAATGAAAACCAAGGTCTTCAAAGAAATCTAAAGTGGGATCATGAAAGTACCTAGAGGTTGAGTAAGATGTACAAAATCCTGATTTTTTTTTTCAGATATCATCATGGGCAAGTCAGTTCCAAGTTGTCTTGCTGTCTGATTCATGATTTTTTAATTCCCGTGGTTGGCAGTGTGATGACTGAGAAAGACTGATACTATATGCTCAAAATCTTGTCTTCCAGCAAAGATATTCAGAGCTTCTGGTGCAGCTCTGGGGAGGATTACTTAGAGCCTATCTGGCAAAGCTCATGCTTTTTGACTTCTGCAGATGTCTCATTGACTCCTTTTCATTCCCTAAAATTATGTTTTGGCCTTAATTATTCACATTCATCACGTTTCGCCTATACTACAGCAATGTGATTCTTCTGCACAAAGATGTTACTGACTAAGTTGAAATGGTATGTTACAACATTTGTGGCATACTGTATGAATGTTACATGATACTGATCAGGGAAAACACATCTTATATTTCTGCTGCTTCTTACTTTATTTGTTGAGCCTCAGGCATGCTAGAATATTAAGTAAAGGATGGAGGCAGTTTCCTCTTTCACACAATCAGTCTCCTTTAAGTGTACGTAAAACTGTTTTTCAGAAGTTTTCAGGCAGTTCCAGAAGAGTAAACCAGCATTCATGGAAAGAAGAACCACCAGAGATCTCATATTCTTCAATTAAATGTCAGTTTTTCTCCACTGAGTTACTCATTCTAACGTGAACATAAACTAATAGACTTAAGAATAAATATACTACTACTCAAAAAACACTTTGAAACAAGATGTTTCCCTCTGATTTCTCCTTCTGAAAGACTATGACAAAAGCAATGTATAGCAGTGTTGGCCAGTACCATTCATTGTGCCTCAATGACACCCTCTGGGAAAGCTTGCCCAGACTTATAAGATTGGGTAGTGTTTTTGGTAGGCGTTAGCATGAAGATGCCAAAAAAGAGAAAAACTATGATAACAGTTTACAGTATTTAAAATAAATCAAGTAATAACTTGCTTGGCCATCTTCCTACTTATACTGATACAAAGAACCAGCAAGACAGAGAGTTGTATTGCTATAAATCCTTTGTATATGTGAAATGGGAATCTGCAGGTACCAATTTATCGTTATCACCCTGTACCCAATGGCCAATGAGTGGATCACACAATGTGCAGTAAGGTTGAAATTGGGTCCTGGAGCCTGGACCTTCACAGTTACATGGTGCTGAAGAGACTCACATGAAAGTTTTAAAGCAGTAAAGTAGCCTACCTAGAATATCTGCATATTGGTTTCTTTGCCTGAATAATTAATGATCTTAAGTTACCTTCCACTAACATATAACTCTGAAAAGAAATTTGTGGGGTGGAAAAGCAAATGGAAACTAACAATATTTGGGTACCAAAAGGTCAGGAAATTCCTTCAAAAGGAGGAAGGAATAAAAATCTCCTCAGCTTTTATACTTCGCTGTTCACAATATTTGCATATTAAACTTGGATATAAGAAAGGAGACAGAACTCCTTAGCATGACAAAGAACAGCAAAGTACATAAATTCTGTCTCCCAAGAGCTGATTTTGGGGAAATATTGCCACATCTATCTCTTGTTGATTATCATCGAAGACACTGCACTGCATGTTCCCAGATTAAAAGTAGCAATCCCACTATTAAAAAAAAAAAAAAGAAAAAACCCATAGCAAATAAATAATAATAAATTATGCCTGTAACATTCTTGAGAATTCAAAATCAAATGGGAAAAATATTATATATTATTTATATTATTATTTAAATTTAATTTTGTTATTTGTATAATATTATATTTGTATATTTAACATTGTTAGGTTTTCTTTGGCCATGTGCATTCAGTAGTAGTCTAGCAAGGTAGTTCTTCAACAAGAAAATCCTTTATCTTGAACACTGCCTTCCCTTTGTCATTAGTTATTTTGTTCCCAGAAAGAAGGGATGTTTTTCCTTATTATACATTTTATATCAACACAGTTTTACCATATAGTGATAGATTCATTGAGTACTGAACTGTCTGGGGGGTTTTGTTTATTTTGTTTTAAGGTTGTTTGGGGGGACGGGAGAGAGGGGGCAATAAGGTAATCATATTTAAAATAATACAACGAAGCATTGTTCATTTAGTGTCACTGAATGTGACCCAACTATACCATTCTAAAGTAAACGCAGAGCACTGACATATTTAACTCTGATATTGCAGAAGGATGTTTCCAAAGAGTCCCATATTCAGTAAATGCACCACACTTACAATTGTCTTTGAAGTTTTAATCTCAGTTCATGATACTATCATGAAGGTTTATTTCTAACTTGTTATATAAGATGTTTTTTTTAATTCAAACATCTCTAAGTATGAAATATGTCAAACTGAATGCTTCTAATTGCATAACTTCTGCAGTGTTTTTTTTTTTTAATTGACTGAAGATTTTTGAAAGAGAAAAAAAAATGTATCTTATTTGTAGCAGTTTTGGTTTTATTTTAAATAATTTTAAGAAATTACAAATAATATTAAATTTTTAATTATTTTATGAAAGTTTGAATTTTAAGTGTACACATTGTGAAATATAAAGATAAATAGAATAGATGAACCTACTAAGCCAAATTTTCTCAATAAATCTCTGAAAATAAATCATAATGAAGTTGTTGAGAAAGAATAATATTCTATTACAGCATCGGTAGAACATTTCAATAATTCAGTACTTAGTTTAGAAAACCTGCTTTCCTTAATATCACATACATCATAGACAAATGATTTTCACTTGAAATTGCTTTGAGAGCAGAGTCTGAAGATTAAAAAAAAATAGTTGCAACTTGCCATGACAAGAATTACTGTGTACTGGTACCTGAGCATGACCACATCTGACACTTCCATTGAACTCCTGTAATGTGTAGTTACCAGCACCACTTGTACTTCTGTTGTTTTTTTTCCATCTTATAAGAATGCATTCTACTTATACTTGCCTAGTATTGCTGTTCTTTTTCTTCTTTAACCTCAGCAAACATAGTATTTATGATCACCACTGAGAATTCTCTTCCAAATCTGTGTTAGACTTTTAAAATTGTAAATTGAAATCTGTTGAAATTTCTTTCCTTATGGCCTCTGTTTCCTGATATAGTTCAGACTCAGCTTACTTCTATACTACATTCTTCAATTCTCATCTTTCCTTGATCAAGATGCTCTGTTCTCCTGGTCTCTTCTTTAATTTTCTCTCCAATCTTCTTTTTTGAAAGTCTCTCCCTCAGCCTGTATTTCTGGGGATGGCAAAGAGTTATACTAGTGCATGGTCCCCCTAGGTACTCTAACTTTAATAAAATCTCTCACACAAATGCAAATACAGTGACAAAATTTATGCAGTTAGATCACAGAGCCAACACATATTACCAGCAAAATAGGCCACCTTCTTTTCAACAACTCTTCTGAAATTTCTTGTTGTATGCTCAGTTCAACAGGGCCAAATGGTCTTCTTTTTTCTCTGCTATTATTTTCCAAGCTCTATGGACTAATCTATAACCCAGGTTATCTCTCAGGTGAAAGTTGTACTTAAATTTTGTAGATTTTTTCTAGGTATCTTCTTTAAGACATTGTCTTTTATGCATATTCACACAATTAAATTTTGACCGGGTTTTAATCCTCTCAATCAATTGAAACATTTCTTAACAAATTCAAGACTTCCATTTTTCTAGCCAGTAGAAAAATGTGTTAGTTTTAACTATAACACCTTTTTTCAGAAATCTCTACCCTAACTCCATCCTTTTCTATCCACACTCCTTGTGGTTTAGCCCACTCTGCCATTATTTCCTACTCTGTTTCACATTGTCATCTCCCAGTTCCAGCCAGTGAATGCTGCCCATACTCATCACTCATCTTTTGCATCCTCAAATGCTTTCTTTCATGCTACCCTTCATGCTTGGAAGCTCTCTGTAAACATCCACCTTCAAATCCATTTACTGAAAGGCCTATGAAAGACTTGACAGCAGTTAGGCTGGTATTGTTGGCATCACTTCTCATCATACTGACTTATTGTTTCCTTCTACTTTCTCATCTGTCTATATCAATCTTGTTGTTTTGTTGGTTTTAGTTTTTTTGATCCAGAACTTTTTATATCTGTCACCAACTTTTTCTTCTGATTTTTGACCAAAATGGGGCATGGTCAATCTTAGTGTAAATTCAAACAATCCATACTTATATGAACAAGTTTTAGCCTTATTTTGTACATTGCCTGTGAGATTATAGAGCTCCTATTTTCAGATAGAAGAACAGACATGTTACTGTTTCCAAAGGTGGAAAACAGATTAAAACATCTTTCTCTCAATCCATGTTTGTATCCTACTTGTTAAGTTTGTAGACTGGGAAATGAAATTTGTAAGGTATCAAATGGTGTTGACTGAAATGAAAAATTACAACAGTCAATGAGGCTCCCCTCTCCCCTTCTCAGTAATAATGTTATTATTAAGTAACACTGTGCCATAAGACATAAAATGTTGAGCAGCAGTTTGGTAACAAAACAGACCCTATAGAGGTAGATTTCTCTGAAATGAGATATGTTCAAGAAACTACCTAAAATGAAATTATCAGATTTATTTCATAGTTGATCAGACCAAACTCTCTCAATGGAAATGAGCATCCATAAATAATAACAGAAATAAGAGTTTCCAGATCTCAGTGATGACAGTAGCCTTACTCCTCAATCAGAATGTAATGGAGCATATGCAAGCTCTTGAGGACCTCAGGAAGAAACCTGGACCAACTCAGCAGGCAAAATAATTACTGTAAACATAAACCCAGTTATCAGATAAGAATGTGACTTGATTCAATGGAGAGCAATAGGCTTTTGCGCAGAAATTTGCTGAAGGTCTCAAGCTGAATAGGCAGGATACGACTTTCCTCAAAGTAGGCATGTCTTTAATAAGTCCAGGATAAAACAAACAAACAAAAGCAAACAAGCAAAAAAGTACATCTGCAGGTACCTTTCCCTTCACCATTAGATTTACTGTTTATTTTAATTTGGGTTGATCTGTTGCCTCTATACTCTTTCGAAACAAAAGAAATCCACAAAGATATGGGCACTTTTGCAGCCCCCAGCATACACATGACAAAGAGAAGAAAGCAGAATAAACTACATCATTTATTTACAACAAGTGCAGTAGGTTACTTTCTTGCTGGAAAGGTATACTCAATAGATTAAAGCCAACACCAGTTTACCAAACACTTTCATCCAAGGTGTACCATAAACTTAATATTTTCTTTTGTTTTGCTTGAAAAACATCACCAGTTTTCTGTTAAGGGGTGTACATGAGTAGAACTAATTATATTCCTGTCTTATTAACATGCAATTTCCTCTGGAATGTGAGGATGTGAACTTAGTTTTACTTTATCTAAGAATATGGTGTTTATGAACTAACATTATACACTTGTGAGAAAAAGCATTTTTCAGTTGAATTTTGTATATAAAAAACATGGTCATGTAAGGCAAGGAAACGGTTACAAAAAAGTACTGTTAGGAAAGCATTTTCATTCAGGAGTTTATATCCCTTAGAAAGGTAGACCTAAATAGCTGTAAATCTGGCGAAGAAGTTAATTATGAGGGAAAAGGGCCAAAATGTGAGGAGGAGAAGAAGAAATATCATTGGTTTGACAACGATGGCTGCCAGAAACAGCTTGCAAATCATGGAACTATGCGGGGACAAAAAGTTGACTCTAAATTATGGTGAGACTGGGTCTCTAAATCACTGGGGAGCAAAATGATTTCAGTAGACCTTTAATTTTCAGTTACTGAAAGTCAACATCATAGCAAGTAGCTGCAATGTTTTACAACAGGCCATCATGAAAGTATTTTATTTTTCATTTCACAAAAATGTATGAAATTTTCAAACACAAGTGAAAATCAATCATCTCACCAATCATACCAAAAGCAGCTCCCTTCCCAAGCGAGGTATGGATTAGCAGGATAATGAGGGAGATGCACAGTGTCATCTGCTCAGAATACCTTGCACTTGTACTGTGCTGTCTTTATCCATTCACTCCGAAGTGCTGGACTAGTCATTAATTCTGGTTACTTTAGCAAAGCCAGCAGCAGAATGATAAGAAAAGAAAATTCATTAAAAGCAGCAGTGTCCTCCACTTCCTGGAAAAGTTACTTTCTGGACAAGGTATCTCCTTCTTGATCAGGTAACTGGGGACTTCTGGAGTAGAACAACCAACAGCCACCTGATAAAGCTCTTGCAGTACTACACTGGAAAAAAAAAAATTCTTTGGCTTTCAACCTTCTTTCTCTGCACGTATTGAATCCTGTCCAAATTAGGTCTCAAGTACTCATTTTCACAGTCCATACAACGTTTTTCCTAGCAACAGAATCAAGATTATAATGTATATTAAACAATGGAGGATAATCCTTTGCTCTGTTTCTACACAAACTAGAATGATTTAAGGCTTTTTTATTTGTTTGTTTCATTTTGTTTTATTACTTTATTTTGTATTCCAGAAAGTTCAAGAAAATGCACAAAAGGAATTTGAGAAGAAAAATAACTAAAGCTATCTGTAAGAAAACAAAGATGGTAATGATGGCAAAGGTTACTATGACCTAGTAATTCTCTTTCATTAACTGAATCTTTATAGTGGTTTAATTCTCTCCTTTATATATATATATATATATATATATTTTATTATTTTTATTTTTATTTTTTTGTGAAAATATGAAAAGGTATAGCTTTAACAAGATCTCATTCTTTCAGATTTCAAATCTCTTCAGTGGATGTAAGGACTCTTCAAAGAGGATAACCCTAATGCAAAATGAGGATATTCTGGATCCCATTCAAGGGAATGAGCCAAGCATGATTAGCACCATAAGGCTGCATCTACAGAACATCTTGTACAAACAGTATTAGAATTATTGTCAGTGAGACACAATGTGTACTAGAAAATACAAGCACAGTGATTTTAGGGAGTCTGACACTGATGAGAATGAAATATACTAGAACATATTGATTCAAATTTCTTAATAGTGTTCTGGATATACATAAAGTAATTCCATAAGTTAAATCTACTTCCTCAAATTTAGAAATGTCTAGGAAAGCAATAAAAGCTATAACAAAAGCCAAATAATTTTAAAAGCTTCACAGAATCCACTACCAGATCTTATTTATTTTTTTAACTGTATTAATTGTTTCATTGTTGCCTGAACACCGATGTGATAGATAAGCTGCAAATGGTAATTGATCAATGTAAGTAAACGATAAACAGGATTTTTATTATGTTGTGTAAATTTCCAGAGGTTTTTCATAAGATTTAGAAGAAATACTGCCATCTGGAAGAAGCTGCAGCTGAAGAATCTGCCATTTGTTTCGGTTCTCTGTGTCAAAGCTCAAATAAAATAATTCAAGGTAGGCAACAAATTTCTCTAGTAGGAAACTGATCTTTTAACTAAATATATTTATTAAATACTGGAGAACATATTAAAAAAAGCTAACTGATTGACAGTTAAAATGACAACAGGGTTACTGAAAAAGAAAAAGCTTAAGCAAGGCCAAAGAATGAGTACCTCATGCTATATTTGGAAAAAGCTTGGTGTAACACAGATATAAAAGGAATCTAAGTGTGACTGGATGATAGATCTGACCTCAAAGGAATGGGTGGCAATGTGGTAAAACTGGGTTTCTGCATCAGTAAGAGCCACAAGCTAATATATCTTCAGTAATTAGACATATAGGCTCCATCTATAGCCAGTGTGCAGAGCAATAACTGTCTGCTCTAGATGCCTACAATACATGGACTAAAACTACCCAGGAAGCTTTCTCCACAGGCTGTGCAGGGAGTCAAAATTACCATTTTAGGCTAGGCAAGTTATCAGGGACAGTATCAGACTTTGCAAACTCTAATTTATGACATATATACTATTTCTCTACGCATTCTACTTGGTAGAAAAATTACCCATATCAATCTTGCAGCCACACTTAACTTTCTTAGCATCTACTATTTCAATCCCTAAACAGCAAGCGTTGTCATATGTGTAAATGAAAATCTTCATATAGAAGCTTCCAGAACCTGCACTTTTATGTACTTTCTTCCACTTCTTTGCAAAACGATGCTATGTCAACATATATATTTTCATGAAGCAAACCTATTAAAAATTAACAGCTTTGCCTACCGAATGAAAATATTTCTTAAATTTAATGTCTAAAAAGACACTGAAATTAAGTTCAACATTTATGCTGTTTTTAAAGCTTCAAAGACAATAATAATAAAAAATGTTCTTGTTTAATCTACAAAATAAGTACATTTGATTTTAATTATCTAGATAATGACCAAGCAAGTACATCAGGCACATCCCTTCCAAGAGATAATGAAAGGCACAGAGGAGCAAACAATATCCCTGAGAATAGACCAACACATTCTGACTCTACAGATGACTCCAGTAATGAAAATCTGCCTGTTGCAAATGACTCATCTTCTGAGGACTGCACTGAAGATGCTGAAAATCAGGATGATGCATGTGAAAATAAAATTATCAATATGAAGATGAGGAACAGCAGTCTATCACTAAAGAGCTGTTTGATAATAATGAAATTGAGAAAACAGCTAGTGGTACAGAAGCAAATGAAAGCAGAGGAAATGTCAATGATTATAGTGAGTCAGTAACTGTTTCTTTAAATGCAAGAGGAAAAGACATCAGACAGTGAGGAAATACACTAGACAGTGATGTTCCTGACTCAGTAATGAACTGAAAGGAGTAAACTGTTAGACTGTAGGAAAGAAAGAAAAAAAGCCCACAAACAAATGAACTTTGCTGATAAATGAAGCCTAGTAACACAGTGTGTTTCAGACTTAAGAAGCAAATTAGCAGCATTATTGTTAATATGCAGAATCTGAGAGGGGCTGAAAAAGATGTGTCAATGGAAGTGTAGGTGCTTAGGCTCTCTTGGGATCTGGCACTTCATCTTCTCTGAAATTAAGACTCATATTGACTATACAAGGAAATAATCTTCTGTTTGTCTTAGTCTTCACATTAGCTGGTGATACTAGCAGCAGTACTGACTAAAATGTACCTGATGTAACATTGTCACAGGAATCTAATGATCATAATGAACCTACTCATTGCTGAATTACAAAGATGCAAGCACACACATCTATTTAAAAGCAAAAACAAGCAAACAAAAAATAAAACCTTAGAAGCAGACAACTTTTCAGCCCCAACAAAGTTTTCTATTGTCATTATCATCCTGCTTGGTACATTTACATGTGGCCTTTTTTACCACCCTAAAAAAAATAAATCAAATATAATCTTTAAAAAATTTCAGCCCTTTCTACCCATATTGTCATACTTCCACACTGCTTTCAGAATACTTTCTGATTCTGCTATCTCTAAGTATCATTTTGTGACAGCTGATGATTTTCTTTCCTTCTCTTCAAAAGACAATCACTGGTACACAAAGCAGTTAAGTCACCTTCAAATTAATTTTAACAAAAATTACTAAATACAATATTCTCTAAAGAATTTTAAGAATAAAAATCACACAACAACATAACTGAACTTGAGCAAATGTGCACTACCATAACTTCAGACCAAGTTCCCATTTTAAATTTTTTGGCTAGGCTTAATCACAATGTTGAAGTGTTGGAGCACTTTGTAATATTCAGACAAAACAAAAAGTTAAAAGGAAATATTCTATTCTAGAATACAAAATAAATAATGTGACTCATGTGGATGTTGCAGAAACCACATTAAAACAGGGCCACATTAAAAGAAAATAGTTTAAAAACCAATTACATAAAATCATAGAACAAAAGTGTTTTAGAACTATTAGTCTTTAATGCTGCAGATACCACTGCTGACTCAACATAAAGATACTGATTAAAGAAGCAAGGAGGGTATATCTGATAATGTTTATCCTATATGCATTTTCACACATCTTTTCCCAGGGGTCTGCCACTGGTCAATATTAAGGACAAATCAGTGCTTCAAATGGACATTTGCTCCAACCCAGGCAGATTTTCCTTGGTGCAATTCTGATGTTCCCTTTTGTTTGAAAGGAACCTGTGGTACTCTTCTAGCAGTGTCACTCCTATACAAACTTAGAAGACAGATTCCAACAGTAAGAGAAAACTGCAGAGTATGCAATTAAAGCTGCCGAAGAACTGATCATAATCTGGTTATAAAATGTCTTATTAACATGACAATTTCATCTGTTGGAAGCATGGGTTGTTGATGTGTGTTTGATTACTACACTTCCATTCCTTCTCAAAAGAAGAAAACTTCAGCTGGAGACCTCAAGAAGCAAGTTAGGTTCATGACTACCCTAAAAGGAGGGAAAGGAAGCACTTAGAAAAGACCCCTAAAAAAGGCATCAAGATTGGTATTAGCCGGATAGAAGACAAAGATGAGGCAAGAGAAGTTTGGAAGGAAATAATCTAATTCACGACATCATTTGCATAAAATACTACATCAACATCCATCTACTGAGTTACACTGAAACTGTGTAGCTACCAAAAAGAATTTCCTCTTGTTGTAGAGCAAAAACTTTGTCTGTAGGTGGCAAGAAGTAGATTAGTGATATTTTTGAGAGGAAAGAATATTACTGTAGACATTAATACATTGTGGATATGAAAGGCAAGGCTAGATCTCAGCCTATGGAAGTAATGAAATAGCAGTTAGGAGGGTCAAGAAAGGCCAGGGCTCAGAAATTGATAAAGTCAAACAAAAGTTCTGGGAGGAAGTATCTAGACTATGATGCAAGAAATTGAAACTTCAGTTCAACTTCTTTAGTTTGTTGTGTGAAGTTCTGAGGGAGGAAAAAAATACGAAAAATGACTTTTTCCCTCTGCCTTTTAAAGTATCAAGGAACAAAACCAAGAAACCAATCCTAAGCCAAAATTTTCAAAACCTGGATGCTTAAGATGAGAATGTGAATGTAACAGATTTTCTGCTTCCAGAGAAGCAAAGAATTTGAGGAAGAAAAAATGGATAGAGAATTGCACACTCATATGTAGCAAAAATATGGATGTACACTGATGCTACCTGGTTACAATGATGTGAAGTGTATTGCATTTCGGAGTATTATCTGTATTGTAATTCAGGTCAAAGAACACTTTTAAGGTATCTTCTATGATTCTTGGCAAACTTAGATGAATAAAGAATGAGCTGAGTAGTTTTTGATACTACAGATGTGTAAAAATCAAAGGAAAAGAGCTTCCATTGACTCCTTTGAGCTTTCAGAATGCCTCTAGGTCTTTCCATTAGAAGACAGAAGTCCCTTAGAAGGATCAGAAAAGAGTATTCCACTGGGAGAAATTTGATACCTGTTATACAGTTACCCTGTAAAAAAAAAAAAAAAGAAATTACTGATGAACAATTTTAATGTAAAAACGCTTAAGATAAAAAACCATTTTAGATCTTACAGCTTTGCAAAGTCAAGTACACAAGAAGTATGTTTTATTTGAAACGATGCAAATTACCTTACATTATCCAGCTATCTTGGCTATGTAATCAAGCACTCCAAGGGCTTGTCTGACTATTACAGTGGTAAGAAAGAACACAAGAATTGCCAACACTAATCCACACTTCTAAAAATCTACAGAAAGAAATATTCAGGATGCTGTAGAAAATTAGTATTCAAACTAAGTCCTCTTCAGTGTACAGAAGTCACATGAAACACCTGCCTAGCAGTCTACAGTCACCCTTTTTGGTCGCTTTTTAATAATTGGTATAGGTACATAAGTTGCTTTGATCTCAGTGCCTCCTATTTATTTCCATAAAGACTGAAACAGATAGAAATAACACAATTACACTATGTGATAGATCAAATTCTCAGCTACAAAACACCATTTTTCAACACAGTCACCACTGTTAACTTATCTGTATACAGATGAACTGACCAAGACTGTCTTGTCCTTGAACATTTCCAGGGATGGGGCATCCACAAATTCTCCAGGCAGCCTGTGCCAGTGCCTCATCATTCTCTGAGTGAATTTTTTTTCTAATTATCTAATTGAAATCTCCCTTCTCTTAGTTTAAAACCATTCCCCCTTGTTCTGTCACTATCTAACCATGTAAAACATCAGTCTCCCTCCTATCTATAAGTTCCCTTTAAATACTGCAAGGCCACAAATTCTTCCCTCACCTTGCACTTGGACTTATTGAAGGTTAGGTTGTTAGGTTCACATGGGCCCATTTTCAAGGATTTCCAGAAGTAAAACAATGTTGGATTAGAGAAAGTCTGCTGAGCATCTACTTCAAAACTACTGTAAGCAATGGGCCAACCACAGATCAATTCCCTTCTCTACGTCATAAACTGTAAAGTTAAAGTGAAATCAAAACAACAGTTATTCAGAGAATAATGGTGACATCCAAAGAGAAGGGACATAGCCAACTTAGATGTGTATCTACTTCTATAAAAAAATAAAACTGATTATTCTTAAGGCTAGCTGTTTAGCCCTGAGTATTTAAGCAAGGCACATAGTTTGAGTACAGAGATAGTTTAAAAGAACAAGGAAAGTGCCCTATTGCTACAGGAATATTTTTAAACATGTTAAAATTTAAAGATCTGGAGAAGCCTCCCTGTAAAAAGACACTGCTACTGCTTAGCACCTCCTCTGTTGTTACCTGAGAAGATGACTGCCTTCAGAAAAACAGAAGGAATAACCTGTTGAGGGTCCTCAGCAGTCACACAGCATGGCTATTCCTATCTCATTCACTTCCATTCTTTCTTTCCTTCCCCTCAACATCAATGGGATAGTTTTCTTCTCCGAGTTGTAAAAAGCAACCTTTTGATGATACTTTGCTGAGAGCAGTTGATTCAACACCACAGCTTTCTGTCTCCAGGCTTAGTACAGTTAGAGGGCTATAGATCAGCTATCTAAAAATTAAATTTCTCAACAGACATAGCCAAACAGCATTTCCTCATTAACTATAAAGGGGAAAAGGACCTTTAGATGGTAAGTTACCCTAAAATGAATGCATGGGATGGGTAGGAAAGGGGAACATTGAAAGACAGTCTTTACGAGAAACAAATTTTTGGCCATCTTCTGAGAAGTAATGGATGTCCAGGCATTTCCAAGTGTGGGGGTAAGGAGAGGGGAGTGGTTCAGAGTAGTTCAGAGTATCCCACTCTCATATAAGTGACTTGCTTTATTCACACATATACTTACACATGAGTAGACACAAATATAAAGCGTAGCTACTTGTACTCAAAAATATGTTTGTTAACAATTTTTTCCTTATTTTTTCACCATATGTATTACTAGGCATAAAGACAGCAAGGCAGGGGGTGTGATTTTGGGATGGGTATAGGTAAGGAATAATTATAATCTTATTCTTTTCCTTTTTTTTTTCCCCCCCCCACTCTCTTTCATTTCTCCACAGTTCCTACTTGAAGCTTGGCATCAAATGACCAAGAAGCTGAATCTGAAAGCCTCACTGCAGCTCCTAATATAACAGCTGCATTCAGGCCCACTGAAGTAGGATAGGAAGGGAAACAGGAATTTCCCCTCCTTCACAGCCTCTCTTTGGTGATCATGCCACCACAGCACTTCAAAGGGTCGCTCCTTCCCCTCCCAGGCCAGGTTCCACCCCCAGCAACTCTACAGAGCAGCTGGGCTCATTAAAGCCCTAATGGTACAGGAAGCTGTGCAAAGAACTAAATGAAGTTAAGCACTTCATTTATTTATTTTGATGCATTAATTAAACAACACTCTAGTAAGCCTGGTAGCTAATCCTGGCCCCATCAGAGAAAGAAGCCAGTAAATATTTCCCATAGAAAACTGAAAGCTCTGTTAGTTCTCTAGATAACAGTTTTTATGTGTTATACTTCATGCCAAAATTTTCTTTACAACAAACAGGCTGACTTAGATCAAGGCAAACTACACAGAGGAGAATCCCTGTGGAGAATAGCTCAGATCCTTTTTAAAACAATTGGGTTCCACAGTTGGACAATAGGCTAACAAAAGGATGCTACCTCTTTAAATAGGAATTTTAACTCATCCCTCTCTAATTATTCATGTAAATTAAATTCTAGAAGTGAAGAAAAATTCATAAAAGTCGTACTTATTCATCTCAGAGGGAGATCTGGCATATGAATAGTGCCTATAACCTCAGAAGGTGAAACGTAGAAAATATCACAGGCAACTCCCACCTCAAGTTAACTGAACCAAAAAAGGGAGAATCGTGATGTGAAGGAGACTTGAAGGAGATCCTCCCTAATCGCTTCTTAATAGACTCGCAGTCCTGACACAGGAAACAAATCAGGAATTCTGAGGACATGTAATTGTTAATCACTTGCATTCACTATCAAATTCAGTAGGAACTTAGAAGCACAGACAATGAACTTTATCACATTGAAAAATAAGACTTTTCTAAGAGCATTCACAGAATGTTGTAATATAATCACACAAAGGCTCCAGCGATGACAGTCCTATATTATTGTCATCCGAAATCCAGGAAGAAAACTCTCTAACTCCAATGTGATGTTAGAGTATTTCCACAGAAATTTATTTGTCTCCAATGAAGAAGGGGAGAAATATCATTATCAGTTGTAATGAAAATATTTTGTGAGCTTTTTTTTTTTCTTCTTTAGGACCTAAGAATACTAGGTTTATAGTACTAGCTTGCCCAAAATGCTACCCAGATTTTCAAAAGATGAAACAGACTGAGCTCTTCTTGGAAAAAAATAAAAAAATATAAAGACTATGAGAAAGAAATTGAATTAGTAGCCACTTCATTCCGTTTTAGTGAACACTGTCTCAGAATGACATCGCAAACTGGAAAGCTGAAATTTAAAGTTTCTTTATATTTGGTCTCCTAGAAAGGACTAATGGAGTTTTCACAAGGGGTAATAGCTGCTAGAAAATCTGTGAAACAAAGAACGCAATTTGATACAAAAATGGTTAAAGGAATGAGGAAAGCTATATTAAGCCTAATTAGGTGTTTATTCAGTGCCAAACCAGCAAACCAACATTGCCAAACCAGTATACATTCTTGTTTCTCATTAAAACTTCCTGTCTAGAAGCATGAAAGAAAACCATGCCGGGGTTTTTCTCTGCCCAGCAAAGCTACTCTAACAAAGTGCTACAACCCCTGGTGAGATTTGCAGATCATGTATGGTTTGTTGTTTTATTCCACAAAGCCTCTCCAGTATAAATAGAGCTTATGCAGACAAAAGAGTGCTTTACTTAGTAAAACTTCTTAAGCCTGCTCCTCAAATGGGAGCTCTACTGTGAGCATTTTCTCTCCTTGGAGTTGTTGCTGCCTCTATACTTTACCTTCTGTTAAAATGAAAATGTTGTGAAAAGTATAACCAGCATGAAATGCAAGTTAAAATGTCTAGCATATCCCCCACCCCAGCATGAGTACAATGAGAATATACACCTATGGACATGTATATACCAGCACATTACAGAGATAAAAAATATGGAACTGTACATACATTGTGTGCATGCATGCATATGTTTACACATACATACATTTACCATATGTATGTACATATAACTACATACTAAGTTAGACTGCATTAATACAACTACATTATCATAAAATAAGTATGATCCCTCTGCCAAGCACTAGAGCTACACAGATTTCGAGTAGAATTGTAGCCTCGTACAATACCGGAATTACAATGTTAGGTGAAGATGAAAGTTCCCAGAAACAGCTTTACCCTATAATTGGGTCTGTTACCCGTTCCCCTTCAGTGAGTTTCCTGACAGGAGCCCCTATCCTCAGAAGGTTTGCTGCTTACAATTGCCTGCTTCAGCCTCTCCCTTCATCTAATTGCCAGCTTTTTAGAGTTGCAGAAGGAAAGGCTGATTGCCAGGTGCGAGGGATAGGAAGGATTTTTCCCATACCAACAAACAGCTCCGTTTAGTTTTTTCTGCCTCCTTAGTGTCCAGCAGACCTGGTTTTGTCAGTATTTAAATGAGGGTTACAGCAACCATGTCCAGTTCTGCTGTGTTAAGAGAGTAGGAGGGCCCCAAGGGCTTTGTAATCCAGTAGGCTGTCAGCAGGTGAATCCTGAGTGTATATATTATGGGACAGGGAGTATGTTTCTGTGACCTAACTTGCAACTTGCTGTGTCTTGTGTCCTGGCAGAGTCCTGTGTCAGGGGAAGCATGGCTGTTACTATACACCATATTACAAGTTATTATTCCCAGGTGAGATCCAACTTTGCCAGCAACATCAGCTGGTTTTACTCCAGGGAGATTAACAGCTGTTAAATACAGCGACAGCATCCACTTTTGGCCAAGAAGCACTTCTCTTACCAAGTATATACTCTGAGCTGGTTCTGCTAATGCAACTTTACCGTAACAATACATTTTTATTTTGAATTCCTGAGGAGATTGAATATTTTTCTGTGATAATGCTATTCTGAGCTTGTTTTTGGAAGGTTTGTTTCATTTTTCTTTTCTTCAGAGATGTGAGATATAATTCCATATCACAGTGATGAAGTCATGCAAGAGAATAATTCACTCTGTGAAGCCTGTGTGCTTGCTCTTCTTTGGAATCTTGCACAAAATCCCCAAAAGATCATTAGTGAGCTGTTCTCCCAGTCAGCCCAAATGAATCCAACAGTATCAAAATTAACATACTCATAAGAAATATTTCTAAGGGGTCAACAATGTGAAAAATAATTTTCTCACTGAAAAATACAAAATTATGTCTGGTGCAGCATACGTTAACATTTAGTTAATCACAAAACTTCCCTTCTAAAAATTCTACTGAATGTATTTATTTTAGTAAAGTTAGAAGAGAGATCAAAACTGGCCTTGCAGCTCAAAGCAAGTTATGAACTTAACTATGAGGAGACTAGCATCTCTCCATAATTAGCCCATCAAACAGGGAATGCACTTGTCAGCCACTGAATACATATACAATTATTCAGCAGTGTTTAAAGGAGTAAAGGAATAAACATGATCAAAGAGCATCCAAGAATTAGGGGTATATCATTTTAATCTCTGAAAATTGCATTACACATCAAATACATGATAAGTAGAATAAATAAAATACAAGTTTGATTTATAAAGTTGGAATACCACCTAGGGGTAATGGTAACATCATGCAGCCAGAAAGAACCAATATTTCAACTTCAAATTTATCAATTTTTATTTTCTACAGTGCAGAGAGTACACTGAAACAACTCTGAAAACTTCTTTCAGGGAGTCACAGCTTTCATTAACAGTTCAGATCCCATGGGCACGATTTCTATACTCTTAAAAGAATCTATAACCTATTTTGTAATTACAACTCCACACTTCATGCATATTTCAGGTTGATCTTAAAGCCACATAGCAAAAGCAATATCTTCTATTTATTTCCTCGGAAACTACAATAGCTACAAAGAGCACAAGAACACTATGTGATAGACCAAATTTTCAGCTACAAATCTCTAATGTTCAACGTAGTCACTGCCAATTTGTGCAGATGAGACAATCAAGACGTTCTTCATTACACTGTATGACAGACATGCATGGCTGTCTAGAATGTGGCTTGTATTTCACATTGCTGTCACTGTTGCTGGAACACACCACCCCTTGCCTCACCATGCTCACATCCACTGTTTGGTCTCTATCAACGCTCATAAAGCACCACTGAATGTCAAAGGTGCCATAGTTCTTAAATAATCTGCTCCAAGTAATCGCATTGCTGCACAGGTGAGATAAGCCAGGACAGACTCTGAGAGCCCCATTCCTTGCAGTTGGGCTGGCTCCAGGCTCAGCATTGGCCTCTGACATCTATGTTACTATGAAATACTCCCACAGCGATTCTCCTTGTTATCAGTTGTTGGATCTTGAGCTGTTTGGTTACATTAGATCAACTGCACTGTATTTACACCAGCTGGATATAGCAGTGCTTGGTTATTTTTCTTTTTGAGTCATGGAAATCCAGAAAGAACAAAGAGAGAAATCCTTGACACAGTCCATTTCAAAAGCAAAATCACTGTCAGACTCCTTAAGTTTGTTGATATTTAAGTTAAAGCAAAACAATCTGCAAGACAAAGAGCAAGTCTGGGCTCTGTTAGTTTCTCTATTCCATGTGAAGATAAAGAGATGAATATCACCCACAACTGTTGTTGCTCTATGCGGGACGAAACCAGTTCAAAACTAGTTTCATACTGCACCACCACAGGTGGCAGTGTGAATACACTGCTGTTTTGGGAAAAGAAAGTTCATACAGAGAGAAAGGACAATGTAGAGAGGACAACAGGATAGGATAGTGTCGATTCTGCACAGTAACACTGACAGAATTTTACATAACACATTTTGCGGACTGAAGGTCCTGCTCCTACACATCCTGTGTGAAGCTACTGTCCAGAAAGACTGTCACCAAGAAAAAAATCTAAAACTGATGCTGACAACTCATCATGTGAAGGACATTTAGCCCTTTTCAGTAAACGCAGCCCTGCAACAAGACCCCAGGTCAGTCAGAGCCTTTAAGGTGAATCTTCATAAACCCTTTTATTCCATCCTCCTTGCCCACTGGCAGGATGTACAATTTTATTCAGGCTTCTGCTTTGTCCAGCAGCCTTTCTCTCACAGCAAGCCCTGTTGTCATTCCAGGTCCTTAGGATAAGTCCATGGTGCTCTCCTGCATGGACTTCCTGCTGTGGACACACCATGGACCCCCTATGTGTGGGCTTCCCACCCCTCTCTGACACTTGCTGTCCCCAGCACATTGCAGGCTTCCCACCTGCCCAGGGCTGCACCCTGGAAAGGTATCCCATGCCTTGCTCCCCGAGATGAGCCAGGCTCTCCCAGCTCTGATTTATTACAACTCAAGTGCACCCACAAAAAGAAAGGGGAGAGGAGCCGTCATTTTAGCCTCATTTTTTTTGGCTATCTCTTTAAAAGGAAGATGACATACATTGATGGAAAAACAGCTAGCAAACAAATAAACCAGATGCCATCTATCACAGGTCTCACTGTCCTCAAGGATCTGACAACTCAGCTTTATTCCCTCTCTTGCCCTGTAGCTCACGGCGTGCCTCAAAGCTCACTGAAAACAGATATCGATCCAAGATGCTGCAAGGATAGAGCCTTTTGAGCAGCTCTGGGCCATCATTTTTCCTGAGGATGTGAAAATACACAAAGGCTAGGGCAACACAGAGGGGCTCTGGACTTAACCCTGGGCAGGTGCAGGAGTGGCAATGCCTGCCTGAGCTGAATACACCCAGGACACACTCTCTCTGCAGGCTCACTGGCATGAAACATTTGCTCTCTGCAAAGGTATATTTTTTATTACTCAGGCACTCTCAACTAGATTAAGGTTTTTTTATTACCTTCATCAACTTAGTATCTGTCACTTTCAATTACACTAACTCATATTTAAGAATAATGCTAATTATTTTAATGTGTTTGCTGTAAATCTAGCCTATGCTAATGGCTGTAATGCAAATCATTTGTGACCTGAATGTTGAATTATACCTTAAAAAAAAAAAAAAAGCTTTGTATTGTTTGTATTGCCACAGTGTTCAAAAACCAATAAAGATCAGGATATGACTATGGGAGGACTACATAAGACACATAAAAAGACTGTTTCCCCATTTCAAATATTTCCCAAATAATATTAATAAGGTAAAAAGAGACTTAAAAAGATATTGAAATGATGACAGGTCCTGTATTGCTCTTTCAGGGTCCTCTTAGACACATAGTATTAAGTGGCAAGGAAAAGGGAAAACCATAACGAGAAATAAATTTCATAGAAGCTTGTTCTACTCTGAATAAACATAAGCAAGGAAAAATTAATATGTTTCATAATGAACTCAGTTTTAGGGTGCAGGGCCACAGGCAGCCATTATTTCACACGCACTCTTGAATTTATATCAGTTTTATCCAGATTTTCCCAATGTATTTTAATTCAGGTTCTCTTTTTTAGGTTTCAATATAAAATTTTACTCCCTGGGTTGAAAAGGGATACCAAAACTAAAATCTGCTTTCTGAAGGAAGAGATATTACAGCCAATTTGTAGGAAGATTGATAGTTTGCGCAGTTACACCATATTCTCTGAATAAGGCAAACTGAGGACTAAACATATATCAGTCACTTACAGGTTGAAAGATACCAGAAGAAGGAATGAGATAGCAGTGACATCTAGTCACAAAATAGCCATAATAAGACTAGACATTTTCTGTGATTTTTTTTTGATGGCCAGATTAGAGGAAAGAAGAGTCAGAAACATTTTCTATAAAAGTCAACCCCACAAGAAAGAATATTCATCAAGAAATAAGCAGCTATGGACAGAATATTTTCATCTGCTGAGAAATTAAAAACAAGCAATGAGTAGCACAGAAGGACTACTTTACTTACTTATGGTCATTCTCAGCTGAGGACCCAGAACCCATGGCTTGGTTCAAAACTTGGGTTGATCTGATTCTTGCAGTCATCACTTTGTTCACATACTTTGATTTAAAGAAATATAATCAGTGATGCAGAGGGAATCACAGCTAGGCCCTTCCCTTCCAAGGCTATTTATAATTGATCAGTCTGCGCCTGTTTGACCACAGAGATGCACTGCCTTGGTACAGGTCATATGAATGTTATGTTGTTGGCTGCAAACTTCAGCTGGACAGGAGTAAAAAATTCCTGCCCTGTCTCACTTATCACATGAATGCTGAGGAGTTTTACCTGGCCAAAATCGAAAAGAAGGTGTTGATTTTATCTTCTAAAGCTTACGAAAGCACTGGACCTGAAATTACCATTTCCTGGGCAAATGTGTCAGCAAGTAGCTGGTATTAACTAACAGAGAAGCAAATTGACTTACTTTTTTGAAATAAGCTTAAATGATAAATGAAACAGAAACAAACACCCCGATCTTCAATCTTTATGTCAATAAAATAGAAAATAAGTAATCCTTTGATATGTAAGGCAATAAAACGGTGTTTCTCTATTTGTCACAATTACCAAGGGACTTACTTTTGGGTAGGGCATGCTTCTGCACAGCAGTATTATGATTCCTAAGCATGTGTGATCTGTTGTGATGGGATCAATATTACAAAGAATCTTTTTTTTTTTTTTTGCTGTTCTTAGAAAAGCCTAAGAAATATTCCTTTGTATAGAAACAGTCTTCTAAGAGGAAGAAGTGGTACACAACATACAGACGTGAACCATGAGAAACCCAAATACCTAGTCTTTTATTCTATGTGAAATATCTTGTCCACTAATTATTCAAAACTTGTGTTACTTTAGGCAAAATGCTTATTGAAAACATTTAAATCTTTTTTTCTAAATGTAATGCGTGGCTTAACCTTACACCCTGAACTTGCAGCCTCAAATCTGGTAGACAATCCCTACATTTTTAAAAGTATACTGGATTAAGAAATATTAAATAAATAGCCATGATGGAGATTCCAAGCAGAGAGGTTCTGGCAACAATTCACTTGATCAGACTTGAACTGCAGACACAAGGACCTCAGGGAAAGCTGTCTGAGCACAGAGTGACAGAGAAGGGCATGCAGTCTCATCCCGCAGAAATAACACAGAATTGGATGTTTGGTGCCAGATTCACTATGTTAGTATGGCTGTGGTTTCTTTTTATGCCAGTTTGGCAGTGATGCCAACAGTTCGCTTTCACTGATACACAAGAAGAGGAGTGGACAGATAGTAGGGGTTATTTTTGATAACTCCAATTTAAATTAATTGACACCAAATATTTTTGAGCCATCCTGATCAAGATGAGAAGCACCTGAAATGTGCACCTGAGTACAACCAAATGCAGGTTATATAGAAATTATCTTCCCCTGTACAAACCTAATACATGGGATAAGTCTTCTTATCCAAGTGACTCTACCACATTTCTTATTACTTTTTGTCTAGAAACTATAGTGACCTCAGCAAACATGCTCTCTTGCCTAACTTACCTCGTGCTACAGAGCTGTTGAAGTCACTCCCTATCTCCTTGATTCAGCCTGAGAACAGATGGAGCAATAACCTCCTAAGAATCCATTCCTTTGCAAAGTAGTATGCTCACCTACGTACCTCCCAAGCATACACTGTGCAGGAGGCAGAAATGAAGGAAGGTGTTGAAACGTGCTCCAGACAGCTTGCTTTGTACCTTATCACAGTCATAGGTCAATTTCCATAGTCAGATGAACTGAAAACAGAAAATTCTGGTTATAATCACAACACATGGCATTTCTACTTCTATTCATTAAGCAATACAGTTTAAAACTACTATCATGATTTTAAATACAATTATAAAGAAATATAAATAATGATTTCTAAAAGTCCATGAGCCTGCTTCATGGGACTTCTCCTTCATTCATTACTCTCCTCCTCTTCTCTTTTTATGTTTCCATTAACTCATTGTACAAGGGTGCATATGGCTTGTTACTTTCACCATCCAGCAGAGCCTCCTTTGGTTTCTTTTATCCACAATCAACCAGACTGTGAAATTAATTCTGCCCCTAGACCTACACGAAATTACTGAAATAATTAATCTTATTTCCAATTCTGGCCATCTGCACAGAATCTCAAAAGACAAGTGCTTAAAATTCTTTTTGAGAATACTTACGGAAAAAACAATGATCATTCAGTTGTTTGTATACCTACTATGTAGAAGTTGGTCTATGTGAACCTACTGGGTTTCAACAGGTCCAAGCACAAGGCATTGCACTTGAGTCAAGGCAATTCCAGACATTTGTACTCACTGGGAGAAGTCATTGAGAGCAGCACCGTGGAGAGGAACTAGGAGTTTTTGATGGATGAAAAGCGGACATGAGCCAGCAGTGTACACTTGCAGTCTGGAAGTCCAACAGCATCCTGGACTGCATCAAAAGATGGATGACCAGGAGGGAGAGGGAGGTGATTTATTACCTCCCTCTACTTGGTCCTTGTCAGGCTCCATTTGGAACACTGCATCCAGGCCTGGGGCAGTACTGGAAGGATGTGGAGCTGTTGGAGTAGGTCCAGAGGAGGGCCACAAAGATGATCAGAGGACTGAAGACCTTCTCCTATGACGAAAGGCTGAGGGAGCTGGGTTTGTTTAGCCTGGAGAAGAGATGGCTCCAGGGAGATCTCCCTTTGGCCTTCCAGGACTTGATAGGAGCTTATAAGCAGGAGGGAGATTTACATTAGATATTGGGAGGAAATTCTTTCTTCAGAGGGTGATGATGTACTGGGACAGACTGCCCAGAGAAGCTGAGAATGCCCCTTACCCAGAGGAGTTCAAGGCCAGATTGGATGATTAAGTTGTTGGCTACCCTGCCTATGGAAGGGGAGTTGGAAAAAAGCAATGAATTTAAGGTCCATTCCAACCTAAAACACTCTATGATTAAACATAGAAAGGAGGAGTTTCAAAAATTCTGGCACGGATATCAATGTTTTCTACAATAATCTTAGATGAAATTCATATTTCAAAAAACTTCAAACACTTGTGCCAGAAAAACACTGCCATATAAATTCTGAGCAAAGAGGATATCACCTGTTGCATTCCATGTTAGGTATAAAGTTTTCTACCACTTAGAAGCAGTCTTCTGCCTTAAATATGAAATCAGTGGCTTACACAGTGAATCATTATAAATCTCTTGCAAGCTTTTAAATCAATCAGTCAAGCTCAGAAGGCAGTGATTTGGAGAATCATCTCTCTGAGGCTTTGGGGACTTTTTGTGCAAAGGTAATAAAAGCAAATGATTTTGTACCTTTAAGGAACAGTATTATGTTTGCTTTTTACCTCTCAAGGAGTACCAAGGTTTGTCTAAGTAGGTTTACCACAATTGAAAAAAACATAATTTTTAATATAATCTTATGTTCAAACTCTAAAATAAAGAAGAACGACTAAGATAAAGAAGATACAAGAAAGCACATTCAATCTCCTAACCATAAAACTTGATCTAAAATGATCCTTTATTCAGAAGCTAAATTATTTTCTTCCTAATAGTGAAGACCGAAAATTGCAAATGCTTTTCAGTGTAAAGGTAGCTAGAGAATTGCTGCACTGGTGGCAAAAGTAGTGTCACCTAGAATTAAAGGTGCTTAACATTTTCCATAAATATAACGTTACTTTTAGCTGCTCATAACTTTGGCAGAGCTGAATCATGAAGACTGTAATTTTCTATACCTCTGCCTGGTTATAGCTTGTTTGCTGGAAAAGAAGCAGCAATTCAGCAAAGGGCATTGGAAGTTTGTCAGAACAAGATTAGAGAAAAATTTTTATTCATGAAAACTGTGCTTGACTCCATACATCTTTCACCAATTTTCCCATTTAGGTAGGGACTGGTGGCCATCAATTGTGCTTTTTAGTTACATACATAACTCCTAGTGCTGAATGAAAAATGTGTCCTTGTGAGAACAGGTACAGTGTTTGATATGTTCTGCATCTGCTCATTTGTGTGTGTACGTATATATAGGTGCATACATTATATATGTGTGTATTCATATATACATATATATATATATATACACATAATATAAGACTATGCATTTTTATTTATTTTTCTGTTTAAAAGTTGTGCCTGAACAGCAGAAAGGATGGCTGCCTGTTCATTTTGTCCTAGCTCCTCCACTCTGGATGAGAGTAAGACTCCAGAAACAGAGGTCCACAACCCTTGCCAGAATGAGATCTGTTTCCTGGGGAAGCTTTTAAAATGCAAGGAAAGGAGGTGAAAATGGGAAGCCATAAATACCTGCAGGGTAATCTGGGAGACTCATGAAAGGAGCAAAGGGCTTTCTTGCAGCAGAGGGGGTAGGGGAAGTCACAGCTGAGCCTTGGGGGTGACAGAAAGCCGACGATTTTTAGTTGCTCGGAGTTTGTGCAGCTTTGTGAAAAACTGAATCTTCCCATTCAAAGTTGGAAAGTCAGAATGGAAGAAGTGAGAACTAACCTAGAAAAATACAATGTGGAGAGAGAGATTTATTTTCAGATCTTTTATTTTAAGCACTGTCACTGAAAAAAACTCTCTAAGGGCAAAATGGTTTTTTTTCGTTGTTTTTTTTTTTTTCCCCCAGGTTATTTTTACGCATTCTAGAGAAACAGAGCCTTAGAGACTGGAATCTTAGAAGTACATTTTGACAAATTCACCACACCAAGAGGATCTGACTGAACCAAAGTCCAGTGACCTTCCACGTGCAAGGGTCTGGGATCTTTCTCAGGTCAGGGATCTGCAGCTGTTCTTCAGTTACTATCAGAGCTATTGGCTCTGCTGCAGTCACCTCAAGTCAGGTGCCCAGCTGGCTCTCTGCTATACAAAAGAAGGAAGAGAAATACTTTAGGGATTCATGAGTCATTTTCCTCCTCTCAGTAACATAAAGCCCCTTTGGCTGTGGACCTTGAGGACTCCTCTCTGCACTGCAATCCTAACTAAATACCAATTTTCAAAAGGGAAAGACAGACAAAGAGCAAGAAATGACAGATAATTGTTTGATGCTCACTCTGATTTTTCTTGACGTGCTGTTTGCAATTGTGTGAGAAAGCCAGGGAGCAGCCCATCATTGCAACAAAGGAAGAGCCACACACAATCAGAGCAATATTCCATCTGTTTTAGCGATCTGTCTTTGATAGCATCTACTGCTGGTTAAATCAAGACCTAGCTCCCTAACGGACAGCCAATTTCCTCTGGAAAGCAAGTTTTTCTGCCATCTCTGATGATTTGTTCTTTAAATTATAAAATGGATAGGGTCAGATATTCCAAAGTTTGGACTGTTGTCTATCAAACTCAGTGGCACACAAATTCGTCGCTTTCTACTACGCTTTTAAGTTATATTTTTGCAATGATTATTGAACTCTTGTCCCACTCCCACCCCCGTCATCTCTTATGATGATGAGTTGCACATATTAATTATGCATTGTGTAAAGGAACATTTCCTTTGATCCATTTTAAATGTTGCTCTTTGTGCAGGGAGCTGCTTTGTCCTTACACAGTGAGAGGGGGAATAGCAGCCAGTGACTCATTTGCAGTTCTGTTGTTTCACTGGGACTGGGAAGTACAAAACTCCCCTGAAAAACAGGCTGATTTTATGACTTCTCGTGGATTTAGGAGTCTTATCCTGTGCTCATACAACTGCACAATTAGTCATATTCAATCATTTTGCTTTGGCAGCCCAAAGAGCCAACCAACCATACCCTGGGGTGCAGCAAGTCCAGAGCTGCCAGCAGGTGAGGGGCTGTCCCACACTGCTCTGTGCTGTGCCTCCTCCCCTCCTGCACTGTGGACAGGGTTCAGTGTCAGAGCCTAAAAAGGACATCAGGCTATTAGAGAGCATCCAAAGGAGGGATGCAAAGATGGTGAAGGATCTGGAGGGAAAGATGTGTGAGGAGAGACAGAGGTCCCTTGGTGTGTTCAGCCCACAGCAGGGGAGGCTGAGGGGAGGCCTGATGGCAGCTGCAGGATGGCACAGAGCTGTGCCAGTGGAGGGTCAGGGTGAGTGTCAGGAAAAGATTTATTATCAGGGGGTGTTTGTGCCCTAGTCACCCCAGGGCAATGGTCATGGTACCGAGCTGCTGGAACTCAAGGAGTTTTTGGACAATGCATTCAGACATAGGGTTTGGATGCTCGGTGATCCTGTGTGAAGTCAGGAGTTGGACTTGATGATCCATGTGGGACACTTCCAACTCAGGATATCCTATGATTCTGTTGTTTTCTTTTGCGATTACTGGGTCCAGCCTGCTTGCACATAGAAAAGTCAGAGGCTATTCTTCCAGTTATTGCTATACTGCTTATACATGATGCTAGTAATATAAAACCTACTTCTTGCACACTGGGTTAATACAGAATATTAAAAGAATTGAATGAATACATCTGATTTTGGTCATCTTCAGATCAGGCGTAATGTTCAGTTTGTTCCTAACATACACTTTTTTTTTTTTTTTTTTTTGTAATTCCCTGAGCTTTGTGCCTTTTTGTATATAGTACTACATTAACACCTTTTTATTGAATTATATTTCTCATTCATGTTGAACTAAAAAAAATTAAGAGCTTGCAGCAAACTGAATTCAGGTAGATATAACATCATAGGAGCAGTGTTTGAATAGGAACATGAATCAGGTAATAAATAGCTCTCTTTGATCATTGTTTTTAAAATCTCTTGAACCATACTTTGATTAGTTCTATTTAATATTTAACATCTGGTTAGTCAATTTCAATCTGAAATGAGCGCTGCTGGAAAAATTCTATGCTGACTAAATACATTTATAACACTACAAAGCTGACATGTAATTGATTTTAGTTCCCATAAAAGGATTATGTTAACTTTTCTTAATCCATATATTACAGTTTCGTGAAGTCCAGTGAATTCACACTAGGGATACTAAGTGTTTATTCCTTATCAATATTTTGTGTAAAAATGATAGGATTATATTTTAGCCTAAGAACTGCTTGCTAGTTTTTTCAATGGAAAATAGCTAAAATGCAGAAAATATTACAATTAGCATTGGTAAAGTGAAGAACTATTCAGTTTTCTATATTTATATTAGCCAAATAAAACCACATTGGACCAAAATTTGGTATTACTGCTAACTACCAAGAACTGTCTTACTTTCTGCTAAAAGGGTAGGATAGATGTACATTAATTTTCATAACAGAACAGAAAACTTAAGATTAAAACCTAGTGAAAGGCTTGATTTTGCAAATATTGTATTTCAGACCACAGTGAGTTTGAGGAATTGTTAAAATTACCAGCAGATGTTGATGCTGGCAACATCCAATTGCCCAAAGGTAACTTGGGCAATTTGGTAATAGTATTTCTAACTAATCTAACAGAATAAATATCACGTTAATAGTAAACTAAACAGCCTTTTATTTCTTAAATGAATGCAGAAATAATGAAAACTGATGGTCTTTGTTTATCTGAGGAATGTTAATTTTATGAGAATTTCCCTGTTTAATTGATCAAGACTATGTGTGGTGCTGGATTCACCAATGAAAACAGAGGTTATAAAATCATGCAGTAACATTTTCCAAGAAATATGTCTTTCATTTTGCCATGGAAAACCCATCCCTATTCTGGAATATTCTAGAGTAATTAAATAAAAATGATTTAATCCAAACGTTGATCCAAAAGTGAGGAAATTATATCCATACCACTAAATACTGAGTCAGAAGCCTTTACATACAATGTCATAAAAACTTACCTCAGAGTTAGTTGATATAGTCTAACCAGAAATGAAGGATAACTGTGCATATATCACAGTAGAAGGCATATGATTTTCAGGACAAATAGGGGTTGGACTAGACGATCTCTAGAGGTCCCTTCCAACCCCTACAAACCTATGATTCTGTGATTCTGTTACATGAAATTCACACTATTCTTTCTTCCATCATAATATCAAATGACTCACAACAGATAAAAAATTACCTATTCAAAATTGTAAACACTTCTGGCAGTTCCAGGAATAAATGGAACTACAATCTGTTTTCTCCTTATGACAGCTGTGTTTCTAAGAATTTGGATTTCTATTGCTCATAACCCATTGTATTTTCCTACCTAATCCTTTAGATTAAGACTGGCTCAAAAAAGCGATTTATACTGTGAGGGATTTGATGAAGATGAGCTTGGGAACACTACGAACCTTTTGGTCATGAATCAGGTTCTCAGTACTGGCAAAGTAGTAGTATCTTTGTCTTTTATGAATGCATAGGTAACATTATTGGTATGAGTTTACGTACACATGGATTTTCAAGGACTATGTAGGGACCTTGTGTCTCATTTAGATACCTTCTTTCCACTAAAATCCTCCAAAGGCATTTGTGTTATTTTTTGTGTGACTTGCTCTATAAGTTTGTCATGCAGAAGAATCAGACAACAACTTTCAATCAAGAAATGAGTACCTGAGGAAGAAAATTATTAAATAATAAGAAATTTCTGATACAAAAGCTAGTGTCTCAAACAACTGTATATCCTATTTCATATGTCCACATTTTGCTTTTTCCTCTGTTCCTTTTATTAGCTAGAATACAGATTAACAGCATAGTAATATTTACACGAACTAGTAGATAACTGCACTTTAAACTCTTGTTAATGCAAGTCCTCCCTCCACTTCACATAACCAATATTAATAAAAGTGGAAGGTTTTTCACTTTGATTTGTTGAGAACATCCAAAAGATCTGTCTGTTTTCTAGATAAGCAATAATTTACTCATTTGAGCCACACACAAAGGAGTGTTTTACAGGAAGCGAACAAACAAACAAAAATAAATTTCATGATGTCAACACTGATATAGAAAATTTATATTTTTAAAGTGTTAAAAATATTTCAGAAACTTAGAGACAATTACTTCAGAAATAAATGCCTTCAGCCCTGATAATAGTAGATAATAACTGAAAGACTTTATTTGTTAGAAACTATGTTGCTTGCTCAGAACAGTTCATTTTCAAAGTTAGCATGTGGCACATAAATAATACATGACTGCAGGGTGTATTTCTATGAAAAACCTATTCCAGCCTCTGCTCAACCTATGAAAGACAATGAACCATCATCCTGTTATCTGTTTAGACAGTTGAAATATAAATATATGATTGCACATCCCTGAACTTTATTCATGTACTACTATTATCACTAATAAATTTCTATTGGTTTTACAGAATTCCTCCAAATATTCAGTCTGAGCAGACCTGATGTTATTTCTGTGTATGGTCTGAGATAGCCAACCTAACAAAAGTCCTTCAACAACTAGTGAGAAAAAATTGGCCCTAAACTGACTAGAAAAACCCTAGTTGGGATATTTAAACCTCGAGTAAGTGGTCAGACAAGTCTCTGCAGAAGCAAAAGGATAAGATATTGTGTTTGGTATGCTAATAGAAACCTATTTACTGGAGGAAGTGACAAAAACATCAATCAAATCAGAAAGGGCTATTAAGAACTGTTAACTCCCTTTCAGATGAGCAATGATTTCCATCGGGAAGTAAATAAATATTCATGACAGGGAGCAGTGACAGAAATTTCACCAAAATTACCCTCTGGCAAGGGTTCCACACCAGGCAAATCTTTAGGAGAGACAGTCGGCTTACATTTTGGAAGGAGACTGAATATTTAGAGAATCCTACACAAGCCTCAGAACAAAATCTCCTTTTGTGTTCTCTTTTTGTTTCTTAGAAAACTGCGGTAGATGTTCCATGTCAGCATTTCTACTAAGTCATTCAAAACAGAGATTTCCTAGGATTTAGAGATCATATCAGTATCACAGAAGACCCTATCCCCTCATATGCTTGTTTTGGTATTTTCTCAAAAATATCATTCTACTTTTCCCAAGATAAACAGTCTTGCAAAAGATGAATAGTGGACCGTAATATGGAAACTACCATAAAATTTGGAGAAGCAAAACAAAACAAAAGAAAACAAAACAACAAAAAAAAAACCTTTTCTTTCTTTTCTTTTTGTTAACAGGAAATTCTGCCTACAGAATTCTAAGTTACAGAATTCTAAGTTATCAGTAATACAACCTCTCAAGAGCAAACTGGAAATCAAACTTGTTCTTATTTTTCCTTTATTTCTTCATGAAAGAAATAGACCTACTTCTAGAAAGTTATTTCCTCCTTTATTCTGACACACTGGAAAGCAAATCTAGTTTTATCTATCTCCTTTCCACCTGTTGAAGAAAAGAGTGTTTTTGTTCCTTTTCTAAGGAAAAAAAAAATCAATGCAGGTTAATAAATATAGCAGCTCGCAATGCATTAGTGTATTAGTAACGTAACCTAAAATTAAGTAACCTACTTACAAATATGGCAGCCTTCCATGCCAAGTTTCAGCCTGGAGCAAATTTTTATGTTTAAGTTATGAACCTCTAAAATACTGACATGTCCTTAATGCACTATCTTAAATGTCTCCGTCTTTTCCATTTTCTTTTATACCAATTAAGGAGTATTTTTCAGATAGATTTGCAGATTGGTTACTTTTGTGGAATTAGTTGGTAAGCATAAATGTTTATGACTTATCTCAGAGCATGGGAAAGGAGATTTTTGCACAAAGAAGCAGAAAGTTTTGCTTGAGATCTTTAGTGAAAAGAGGAAATAATTCTCTGGTTTATTACCGTAAAAGCTTTCTCCTTTATCAAGATTGCATGTCAAAATCATAGAAGGAAAAGATTTCTCCACTTCTCTCTGATGAGTAGTTTGAGGAACAAGGAAGGGTTTTTTCTCATGAAAGATTTGGGGGATATTTTCTTTTGCATTTCCCCTTTCTGGACGCATCATAATGGTCCAGATGTAGACCACTAAGACTAGGACCAAAAAGGTGAAAACATTTGTGAAATGTATCTATGAAATTTTGTTTGAGCTTGTCATTGGTGTACAACGAGGCTTGGAGACTGGAAAAGGTCAAATGTAAGATTAACAAAAAAGAACTATTTGGTTTAATATGACGTAGACATGCTAGGTGAAATTCAGTTGCTTTAACAAAGACGTTTGTGTCCATTTCACGTGCTCTTGTGAATCTTAGATATCTTCTTAGTGCTGATCAACACAGGACTTATGGGAGACTTGTACCCTTCTTGGACAGCAACTGGAATAAGATTAAATATTTTACGGTACCTAAAATAACAGTAGAAACTTTTTAGGCATGAATCTCACCACAAACCTCTGAGCACAGTTTTAGGCTAGACATAGTACACTATGGATACCATGGGTATGACTCTGCTGCTCAAACATTCTGATCCTTTTGAGATGTCACAGGTATATTTAACATTGACAAAGGGCACATATAAATGGCACAGGACCTGTGGGGAACAGACACAGATCCTTCAGGAACAGCCACTACAGCCCATATTCTCAGGTTGATCAGGTAAATGCTAGGTTGGCTCAGGTAAATGCCCACTTGTTTGTGGGCAGGAAGGCCAGGTCCTAAGTATCTGCAGACTGTTGAAAGTTTCTCTCTGCATTTGTATTTGTGTGTGTGTTTATATGCTTAGAGTGCTTGCATGAATAAGGACAAGGTAAAAGTAGAGGGACTGAATCCTTAAGACAAAATCCCCATTAATTATACAGTCACAAGTCAACGTAAATGGGAGCTCTGCTTCCCATGTGCGGAGGTGAAGAGATATTAACTGCAGTGCTTACAGTTAAGCTGAAAATTACTGTAAATAAATCCACCCAAGCCCATGCAGTGGTGTGATCAGTTCTGTCCCTAAAATTTGGTATTCTTTTCGTACAGGCCCTAAATTTACCGCTTATTAGCAACACTGAAGCCATAGAATGATCATGATATTCATCGTGTATCTGTATTCAATCACATTACTGAAGTTCATCTTAACACAATGGACAAAAGGGCAACCCTATGATTCAGTTACTACAGTATTATCTCCTTTGTATCCCTTTCTGCTTTGTAAAACTGTTTTATCAGACACTGCATAACTGTTAAATCATTACTTGAAGAAAGGGTCCTAGTCTCAAGCTTATTTTCCTTGCTGATGTTCAGTTTCAGGCAATGGAGAGAGTTGCTAGATGTCAGCCAGATATCAATACCATGTTACAAAACAGAGTTTCTAATTCTGATACTGCATTAGACAAGTGTAAAAAGTTCCGTTCACTTCTTTGAACAGCATATTGTGAAAGCGTTCAGAAATAACATGGCATTTTATGAGATCACCAGTCATCTACAATTTCTTCATTCTAAAACTAGTAATATGTGGGCTTCAGGGAATGTGAGCCAATGACGCTGCATGACTCTGAAGGTTATGTCTAATGATTGTGGTTGTTAAGTATCTCTGTTCTTTCCACACTGACAGTCTACATCAAGACAAGAGCTGACTCACTGGTCAAAGTCAAGTACATCTGCCCTTTGAACACTCTACATTTCATCAACCCTTTTTGTTACAGGCTGTGAGATGTGATTAGAATGGTTGTTTCCCTTAATATAAATAAAAATGTACAACTATCAAAACCCTTCATCTTCATTGAAAGGTCCAAAACTATTATAGTTCATGTCAAATTTTAATAATGTGGATTTCTAGATCTTTTTTTTTTTTTTTTTTTTTTTGCAAATATCTACTTTTGGAAACATTAAGAAATGTAGACTAACATTTCGGGGTTGAAGTTTATCTCATTTTCAGTGACAGGACAATAGGCTACAATAGACTAACAAATTTTAGAGTTCAATATTTTCAGGACCTTTGTAAATAAAAGAAAAAGAAGTATTCTGAGTAAAACAATAAAAAGCTGTCAAGGTATAAAGAGCTAGAGGTACAAAATCACATCTAAGATCTTGGAAAAATATCAAACAGAACCAACTTCTCTAGAAAATATAACAATAAAAATATCAGTAATACCTATCATTTTTATTACATTCAAATATAACTAAAAAAAAAAATACTGGAAAGATTCACTTCTATAAGGAAATCAGTCAGTAACTACTTCGTGCATCCCTGAGTATTGTCTGCTGATAATATCCATGTAAAGACAACATAAGTACCCACCAAGTCCATGGCTGAAATCTGTTTGGACTGAGAGCCAGAGTGATTGTTCTGTATATGGATTGAGCAGAACTCAGGAAAAGGCTACTCTTTCTTATGAGTTGGTTATCAGAAATTATACTCTCAATACAACTTTGAATACCACTTACAAATCTTTGTTGGTGTTGGCTTAGGGGACACTAAGCAAGTCTACTTGTGCTAGTTTTTACTCTATGCAAGTGTCTACACACCATCTACAAAAGTTGTTCTTGTATTAGTCAAAATATAAGATGAATTTCTGCAAATTTGGTGCATAAAGCAATTGCTTTCCATAGCACCTAGATGAACTTCTTCAGGAACCTGATGCAGCACGTATGCTGTGGTGGCTTAGACCAACCCGTGGAGTTGCAGTTCCAGTTTCTGAGCAGGAATGTGTGGGCACCACTGCAGCTCAGTTTTCCCACTTGGCTCAACATCTCCGCCCTTGCTACAAGATAAATTTAGGCCAGAAAAGAACTGATACAGAAAAGACTGGGTGGCCTTCTGCACTGAAATACAAGAAATGGGCTGAAATGAATTACTGTAAAAATGAAAGGTAAAGCAACTGAGAATTTTTAGTAACAATCATTTAGCTTAAAAACAGGGACTTTCTTAATTGGAAACTACAGAAGGCAAGCACCAGCTGTGCCAGTGTCATTGTTTTGGCTGGGATAGTGCTGATTTTCTTCACAGAAGTTTATGTGATGCTATGTTTGGGATTTTTGATGAACACAGGGCTGATAACAAACCAGTGTTCTAGTTGTTGCAGAGCAGTGCTTACACAGAGCCATGGACTATTCTGTTTCTCACATTGCCCTGCCAGTCAAGGAGGCTGGGGGTACATAAGGAGTGTACAGAACCAGGGCATCTGGCCCAAACTGGCCAAAGGGATATTTCATACTGTATGGCACCATGATTGACAGTAAAAGGGAAAGGAGGAAGCAGGAGACATACAGGGTGATGGTAAAATTTTCTTCAGCAAAGAGAAGAAAATATTAATGTCATCACACACAATCCACAATTTATCTGGAATGCTGAGTACAATTCTGTTTATTACGGAAAGATTAATTAAGTCTGAAAAAGGTCTGGAGAAAGACTAATAAAATAGGGAAATTAGAAGCACAGAGCAGAAGGGAGAGTACAGCTGTGGTTCATTTGTCCACATGTCACTTCTTCCAACAGCAGCAGAACCATGTGTATCACTGTCCACCTTGGGTTGGGGGGACATGGATCCTTAGATTGGCCAACTTTGCTCCATGAGAACTTGCTCAGTTCCCAAAAATGGGGTGAGGAAGTCTTACCTGGAGATAAACTCTTCCTGACTTAATTCAGAAGAAAGTTTAAAGATCTTTCCTATCCTTCTGAGTACTGATCTTTTGGAGTTGATTTCTTACAAGAGTGAGAGAAATAAATTGTATTGGTTCCCTAAGGGAGCATGTTAGGTTAACAACAAATCACAGAATCATCATAGAATGACAGAATGTCTTGTTTTGGAAGGGACCTCAAGGACCATCAGGTTCCAACCACCCTGTTGCAAGCAGAGTTGCCAACTGCTAGATGATCTTTGCCACCTTCCTCTGGACCCTCCCCAAAACTCCAGATCTTTGTCATGCTGGGAGTCCCAGAACTGAGTGCAATACTCCAGATGGGGCCTCATGAGGGTGGAGCAGATACAGTCAGTCACCTGCCTTGCACTGCTGACCACCCTTTTCTGATGTAGCCCAGGATACTATTGGCCTTTCAGGCCCCAAGCACACAAGGCTGCCTTGTGTTAAGTTTTCCATCAACCAGGACCCCTAGACCCTTCAGCAGAGCAACTCTCAAGGAGTCTTCTTCCAGTCCATATAAATACCTCAGATTACCCCAACCCAAGTGTAAAAAACTTTGCTTTGTTGAACCTCATTATGTTCACAAGGGCCCACCTTTTGAGTTTATCAAGGTCCCCCTGAATAGCATCCCTTCCTTCTGCCCTATCAACTGTATTGCTCGGCTTAGCGTCATAAAACTTGCTGAGGGTGCACTCAATCCCATCATCTATGTTATTGATAAAGATGTTAGACCCCTGGGGGAGGACGGCCAGTTCTTTTACCAGTTTGGTACTCGTTTCTGTGTCTATGAAATATTTTAGAGATTTATGCCATTTTTTATCTTTACTGTATAAAAAAAGATGTAATAGAGCACAGACCGGGAAGTGAAATATTCTTCCAAAGGAAGAAGAATGGATTCATAAAGCTTGGCAAATTACAGTCATTGACAAATTAACTCTCTCTGAGAGATCAATATCAGGATTTTGCTGCAACTTGGGCTTCAGTCCATGTGTCCCACAAGAGGGCAAAAACTTTGCTAAACCATTCCTTTTTTTTTGTCATTTTAAATAAATGAATGACAATTTTATCATTCAGAGGACCTAGGAGTGGCTGATTGAGGCTTAGATCTCTTCTTTTCTATGTTGCATTCAACATATGCATGTAAGCACACGTGTTTGTAAATAAATGTATAATGCTGAAGTGTTTTATTTTAATGAAAATGATTAACATAGTTCACAATCACTACGCAACTGAAATGGCAACTGCCATTACATATACTATACTGTATATATGTATATAGTATGCAAGCTTATCTGAGAAATTTCAGTGGCCATATTTATGAAGGCAATGTAGAAAAAATGGTCAATATTTCAAGGAAAGAACTAGAAAGCACTGAAGAATGGTACTGCAAATTTGCCAACATTTATGCCAGCATGCCTCCAAGTTTTGATTAAAAATTTTCAGATCAATTTCAGGTTGCCAGAAGAAGCTACATTCTTGTCCATATCAGAGTTCCAGGCTACGTAATCAACCCTTAAATGTTACCTAGCATATTACACAGGGGAGTCATTTTTATACCAATGTCATTCCTGCTTTACTTTGCCAAAATATTCTACCACTACTTCAGTAATGTCCATCATTAAACAACAAAATTTTCCCACAGATCTGAACCACCACACTACTGACTCTCCTTAGCCCCTAAGAAAAAGCAAAAAAATAAAAAAATAAAAAAATTAGTACCCATCATTTTAGCAAGATGGATAGAAAAAGAAGAGATATATTTGGTAGCAGGCTTCAGATGTACTATATGTCTGGTATGTTCAGCCAGTCATTAACTCAGCCTCACTGGCCTGTTAAAGAAGGATACAGCTGCTTTGCAACACCAAAGCAGTGCAAAATGGATAAAGCACATCAGTGAAAATGGTCCCAGATGTCTTAAATAATAAAATAATATACTAAATGCTTTGCCCTGCTAATGTGCCTTGTGTGCACAGATCTCAAGGCACCTTACAGACATTAATGAATTAAGCCCAGTAAAGTGGGTAAGTATTATCCATATTATACCCAAGGGTAAGCTGAGAAACAAAGATGTAAGACGATGGTTCAGGAAGTCTGTGACAGACATGAGAACAGAGCCCAGGTCTCCTCTTCCATACTCCAGTGCTGGAGCAACAGAATGTTAGCTAAAATAACGTCACTTACTTTTTAAAGTAAAATCTATTCCTTATGAAGTTGACAGCCTCAAAGACTGAAGTGCTCTAAGCTACAACAGTACAGGTCCATCACCCGCAATGGCTGCACACATTCTTCCCACGCTGTCTCAATAATCACCATCAAATCCATTTGTATGGAAACTGAGGGTTGTTATTCTTCTCTGACATCCATTTAACTCTCAGATTCTCAGTTGAGATCATCAAATGACATACCAGCTGACGTTTGTACTAATGTAAACAAGTAACAGCAGTTGGTAATAAACAATTTGTGCAAGTCAAACTAGGGACAAAAGCGACTCTTGATTTTTACATTTTTACACTGACCAGTCCATATTTAAAAGGGAAACCAGATAGCTTCTCAGCACAACTTTCTCAGAAGCTTGGCTCTTTGCAGAGCTTGAGTTGGAACTTCCTCTGCTTCTATTTGTGCCCACTGGGAGAAGACCCTTTTAACACCATACACATCTGTGAGGAGTTTGGCTCCATTTTCTCCAAAACCATTCCATAGGCACTGGAAGCCATTAAGTGCCCCTGAAGCTGTCTAATATTCAGCCTGAACAAGCCTTGATCCATCATGCTCTCCTAACAGGGCAAGTGCTATAGACGCAACAATCCTGGTAATTCTCTGCTGAATTTGCCTCAGTTTATCAATGCCTTTCTTATATGGGAGGGCCATATAAGAATAATAATGATTGCAGTACTCCAAATGCAGACCGATGATTGCTGAAAAATCATTGATTTTCCTAGATCTATACATCTGTTGCTACAACCCAGGATGCTATAAGGCACCATCATAGCCTGGTCATGGTTCTGATTTAATTTCAAACTCCTTGTCTACTAGCGCCCTTAGCATTGGTGTAGCTGTCAACTGCTCTGAGAGTTTCCAAACCATGACATTTCTTCACTATACATTATCTGTATCCTATCCACACGACCACCTCCTGTTATACTGCATTTTTGCACTGGAATTCAGTAATGATTTCCACTTTCAGTCAAGTTTGTTTCCTGATATGTATGCCATTTCACCTGAATATTGCAGTGAACCATTCCTGAGTGTGGAGATGGTTGCCCTAAAAGACTTTCTGGCTTTCCTAAGCTCCTTTTTCTTTTAAAGCTGTCTTCAATAAGATCCCAACCACCACTTTCCTGAGTAAGCTAAAGTCTCACTGCCTTGAGCCTGGTGTCTATACCTTGCCATTTGCCTTCCTTACTCCATTTATGATGCTGAAATGCACTTCTAGAGTCACATTCCCAATCAGTTCCTCCTAGTTCATGAGTAACAGAACCAGTAGAGCATCACATCACCCAGTGACTGTGTTTTGTTGCCTCCAACGCTCTCTGGAAATGTCCTGGGCTGCTTGCTTCCTACTCATAATTTTTTACAGGTTAAGTGTCTGAAGCTTCTGACACAGGATTTTCCCTAGGCATTTAATAGACACATTGAAGTTGGGAAAACTACTGCTTCAACTTAACAGCATAGACCAGAGGCAGGAGATGAGTTTGTGATCTGGGAGTTGAACTTAACAGCCTTACTTTCCACAACCAATTCCAATTAGAAATAAGGTATTTTTTTAAATGAAAGTAATTAACTAATGGCATAATTTCTTCAGAGACGTTGCTGACACACTATCACTTAAAGGCTTTACTTATAAATTCTGGGAAAAAAAAAATCATTAGCTATTCAAAAGTTATAGGTTTGATGTAGAAGCCACTTGGAAAAAAAAAATGTATCTACTACACAAGATAGGCATGTTTCAGACTAGATTATATGTAGTATGTTCCAGTCTCAAATATGGGAATCCCACTCAAATTACACATAAACCACAAAGCATACATAGGGAAAACTAGCTGCTGTTGAGCCAGTTTGGATTAAAATCAGTGACCTACAGAGTAAAAAGCCTTGTACATCATTAGTGATTCCCTAGAGCAACCTGGTAAGCACTAATGTTATGCTTTCTAGAATGAATCTTGTTTTCTGGAAAGATAAGCTTATTAATTCAAGAGTTTGACCTTTATTGAGCACTCAGGCAAGGTTGTTCACCCTCTGGACACAAAGGTAATAATATGTCCTACGTATACTGCTCTCAGTCACAGACAAGTCCTACAATGAAATATTTCATCCTTTTCCTAAAGGATCTTTTCCCATTAAGTAGCAAACAAGCATAGCAAAAATAATAGCCTAGACTTCTTACTGAATACATTTGACAAGTTAGAAGTTCAGCTAATTTGGCAGTAGTTTTGTTAAGTTTCTGTATTTTCATGTATGCAAGCACACCACAGTGTTTTTATAGTCACAGAAGAGCTTTACATTTTCAGCTCTCAGAGATGCTGTAACTGCAGAGAGAGCTAGAAAGGGCCACAGCATTATTTTGCTGTGCTTTCTGAAGAACCACTGCTACCTAGAAATATTCCCAAACTTTGAAACATGGTTCTTCATATTGATGAATCATCAGAACAGAGTTTTCTGTGGTTTTGGCTAAGGCTGAACAACTTTCTTCAAGACATTCTCAGGTATAATTTAGGAGTTAGTAAGTGCCAAGGACCACGATCAAGTGGAACCAATTTATATGTGGCTACTTTGTTTGGAAGGGTAAGAATTTTAACAGCATAAATGCCAGCAATTTTGTGTCAATTAGTCTTGGAGCCAGAAAGTAGTGCTAAAATTGTTTTAAAATTACCATTTTAGATCTGGCCTTAGAATGACAAAACACAACTTTGTCTTGTCAGGTTGCATGACTATCTTGCCAGAAGGTCAGAATAATGAATACGGATTTTTTCATTGTTGTTTAGGAAAACAAACTGAGGACTAAGGATTTCCAGACTTTATAGGCAAGACTTCTATAAGGATAAAACCTGAACTTTGGATTTAAAACCATAAGCACTCATGGTGCCCTGTAATTCTTCTAGGCACTACTTGAGGTAAAGAATCCACTCCGTTAACAAAAAGCTGTGCAGAGAGTATGCACTACAAAACCACATCATTTGGTTTATTCCTTTTGAAATGAATTCCAGCACAGTAAATAGCATTTGGTCTGCTACATTACAGGACACATTCTGTTTATAGGTTTAATTCAGTGACACTGTTAAGCTTTTATTTTTCTTAGTTTGGGAAATGTGTGAGCAATAGCTACCTAGAGAGATATTTAATAATAAAGATTATGGGAACATAGAATAGAGTAAAAGAGTTCTTGGCTAGGAACTCAGTGCAAGTCTTAACCTTGGGTGCAAGTTAAGGGATAAGAAAGAGGCATTTTTCTCCAGAATCAATTATCACAAATGCTCCACAGTCATGGCCAAAATCATATTACTTGCAATAAATTAGCAATACCTGGCAATTCTTTTTAAGTGCCTATAGCTTTAGATAGAGGGGAAAAAAACTTAAAGTTCAGTACAAGAAAGGAAGATTCCTTCTTATGTCCTCTACTGTGTCCTACTCCGTTTAGGCCTCAGTCTCCTGTGTTAATGCTTTGTGTTCTGTAGCATCTTCCTTGCCCATTTTGCTGCCTCTTCTCCTTACATGGTTCCTCTCTTCACTCTTCTGTACTCTTAATTTTGGTGTATTCTCTTACTATTTCTATATGTTATCTTTTTCTGCTTTCTTCCTAGTCTTACTGTCTAAAATTCAATAACAGATCTTCACCTTGTATACCTTGAAACAGCATGTGCTGGTTTACAAAAGCTAAGAAACTAGACTCAGAGCTGAGACTGTTATTTTTTTTTCTCTTAAACTCTGCATGTCACGTGGTATGTGAACACTGAGGGCCCATCTCAGTCAAGCTGAGGTGTAGGCAAGGATAAATTCTGACACACGCTGATTCTTGTTTCACAATACATAGCTGACTCCAGAAGCAAACACTGAAAAAAAAAATTCTGCATATAGCTTGAAAATATTAATAGACACATTCCTATTATATGTTCATGGAAAGTAAACACGAGTTAACAAGACCAATGCAGGTTTGCCTGTGTTAGTGCTTGTGGAAGGAGAGGTTTAAGCTAATATTATGGATGCAAACATCTAAAGCACACAGATTATTCTCTACAGTTATTATGTGTCAGGAACCATAGACTGGCAAATGCAGAATTAGTAAACTGGTAAATGGAATACATTGATTGCTTCATCATAATGTAGTACAACTTAAAAACAAATGATCGGTGTCCCCATAAATCGTAACTAGTGCTTTTCCACAATGACAATTAAATAATATAACAGCACCCTTCACTGCTAGGAGCACACGTTCACAAGCAATTGCTTTGCGATGAAAGAACATCACATTTTAATTCTTCACCCACACACTAATTTTTAGTGGTCTACTTTCTTGTAAGAGTGGCAATTTGAGCAAGATAGCAGTAAGACCAGCAATGGAAAGGTTACTGAAGTTTTTAATCTTGCATACTCGATGAAGTTCAAAATCCTAGTGGCTTTTTCAAGCCATCCTTTCGTTTCCTGGAAAAAACAACAACAACAAAAGTCAATAAAAGAAAATAATGCCATATGAACTGCTTGTCCAGCCTGTGTCTCAAAACACAAATTCTTTTTTAGCTGTAATCTCCACAAAACTCTTTTCTAATTGACTAAGATTTTTCAAATCACCAAGAATATTAAACAAGCTGAAAGAAGCTTGCTTGGAGAAACTACAATCTAAATATTGCATGAAAGAAAATGAGTCAATATCCACAATGAAAGCAAGTTGCTGAAAATCATTTGCTTATTTCTAATTAAGACCATTTCTCTTAGTTCATATGCAACTGGGCAGGTAAGGAATTATATTGATGCATACAGGATTCCTGCTTTCGTTAAGAAATTATTCCCACATCACCTCGCTTAGCCAGAAAGAAAAAAGAGCTTCTTTTATTCAGATGTTGTTATTTCTCCATCACAAGTATGCTAGAATAAAGAAAGTTGCTTCTACCACAGCACTGAGGCAGAAAGAGCAGGAAAATGTAAAGCAACTGTTCTCTGATCTTCATGTACATCAATTACATGCAATAAATTCCCTGCTATTTGAGCGCAGACAGAATCTCAAATGCACATATACTTTGGCTATTAGAAAGTATAAACCAAATAGTGATAAACAGTGACTATTTGTTGCTTAGATTTATTTTCCGAGTAATATAACTGGGTGAAAAAAAAAACAACCTAGTATCGAAGGATGTATCATTTTTAATCTCAGTGCTTTGGCTACTGCCAGCATCAGATAGGGTGTCATATTGCAATAATTCAAAGATCTCTCTATTAGTTCCTCAAAGCCTTTATAGTAAATGAAGCTGTTACAACAGGAAATGTTAGACACGGTCTCTAATTCTCCTCAGATCTGGGCCCTCGATTTATTGCAAAGAGTAATTCAAGATAAACTGTGTTTTACTTAAATGTGTTACTCTTTTTAACCATTATTGTTAGATAATCTCTCTGGGTATTTCTTCCTTCTAACGCCTGTGATAAAAACGCTTGCTTTTGCAGTGCAGAGGTATTAGCAGCAGCACACTAAGGCTGCGAGCTGCTGCCTAATTTTACCAACTTTGGGAAGTAATATTCTCTGATTAATTACATCAGTACTTAAAGAAATGCCATTCTCAGAAAGGGTTAACAGTTCGAATCAGCTGGAACAGCGTTTCCTAAAGAACAATAGAAAAATCATTAGTGTGCTAACTGAAACAATGCCGTACTTTTCTCTCTATTGTTTAACCTTTTGTCCACATTACAAATATCTCAATGTAGTTCTTATCTTTGACCTTGAGGGACTGCAGCTTTATCAGTGCTTCCTTTTAGATCACAGATGACCTTCAGCTGATATCATTGAGCCCTGACCTGCCTCAGTGATCTGCTCACACAGAATACATATGCTGAACAGTGCTGGTGTGTGCAGTAGGGGTAAGTGAATTATTTACAAAAATTTGAGTTGACACCTTTTATCAAATGTGGAAAGATGAAGACAAAACAGCTGCTATTGCTGTCGTAAGCAATCTGCTGGTGATTGAATAAAAGTGTCAAGAAAATGGCTGCTTGATGGCCTTTTGTTCTCTCTCATCCAGCTTGATGTTAGTTTGAGCTGTCAGTTAGGAATCACGGCACAGTGATTTATCAATAGGCTGAGTGACCTTCCATTTCTGCCTGCGCTAGAATGAGAAGACAGCACCCTCTGCTGAGGGCGGGCTGCCTTCCCACCCGCACAGCCATTCTTCCCGGCCGCCAGTTAGCACTTTCCAGCAGCAACGTGAACCTGAAATACTATTTGCTTTTGTTTCCTTTTTTTTTTTTTTTTTTTTTTTTTTTAATTTCTTTCTGCCTTTGTTTCGTTTTTATCGAGTCTAATCTGCCGAGCTGGGAAGGCTCAAAAAAGCTACAGACCACAGTCCAGATTCACAAGCCAGCTAACAAAGGAGAAAATAATAAGTAAATCAATCACTGGTTCTCAGTCAAAACAAACTTGCTGTAATTAGACAATGGGACGTGGAAACACAACGGCTGCAAGACAAGGCCAATTTGTGACTCGGGTATGAAATGCAGTGGTTATCTGAAACCAGATAATTCCTGCGTTATTCCCATTTGTTCTATAGCCCCCATTTTTTGCAGCTGTACTTTCTGATATATTCTCACGCAATGAAGTGCGAGCTCCCATGAAGTCACACTATTTTGTTGAACTCCTGGGACTAAATATGTGGGGAGTTCAGTACTCTGCCTGCCCCAGGAGCACCAGCACAGAGCACAGCACCTTGTCCTCCTTTCTGCTCTCCTGAACTCCCCAGGGGCAGATGGTCTCAGTGAAGTTTTGAGTTTGTATGGTGTCAGCCTCCTGGGTCTTTTCCCACACACAGCATTTCTGCCCCCCACCCTTGCACACTGCATCCCACAGTCGGGTACAGCTGACTTTTCATTTCCTCTCTAACAGTCACGCCACTTTGGGACAGACACTCCGGTATTAAGACAGCAGCAAGGCCCTTCTTTCCTTTATGGAGGAGATATTTAATGGTATTATAAGCTGGGACTAGTAACTGTTGATAGTTTTAAAGTTGCATTTTTGTTAAGGCAAGAGCACATTTTTGTTAAGGCAAAAGGGATTTTGTGGGGGAGAGCTTAGCGTTTCAGTCACACATGCACACACACACAAAACACAAAAATTGCCTTTGTTTTTTCCTCCTAGTGGAGAAAAAAAGGAACCAGTGACTCAGAAGGGCCAGCATTATTTCCTCTGTACATGCAGAGTTTAAAAGTAATTCTGTGTAAGAAGTTTTTTTTTTTTTTTTTCCTAAACTGCTGTGATAAAACAATGATTAAAAAGCCCAGCAGCTGCCACTGCAGAGAAACAAGTTTTTATTTTTTCTCTTATTTGTTAATTTTGCACAGCAGGGCACTTTTTGTGTATTTAATTTGCTGTTTCCTTTTAGGTCCTACAAGTTAAACATGTTTATAGCTATGGAGTCTGGCTCCCCACTTAGCTAGGCTGTCTCATCAGACGGAATAAGCCACGTGAGAGCAAGCATGCACTGGGTAACACAGCAGAAGTGCAAGGAGACAGAGGGCATCCAAAGAGCATCAAGGGTAACCACAGCCAGGGAATAACCAGACACTGCCACAGCATGGGAGTGCCTGGATGAGTCTGTGGAGTTTTGTGAGCTTTGTGCATCTTCATCCTGATCCTATGGTTAATGAGTGCAACTAGAGGCAGAGGCTCAGGTTCCAGGGCCCGCACCAAAGACATCTTATTTGGTCTCCAAGAGGGATCCTCTCAATGACACTCAGGTGAGAGCAGGATTAGGCTTGATTGAGAGAATTCAGACCAAAGGATATCCTTAGAAATCTATGTAATGGATGCTGGAGTACTGGAGTGACACAAAGTATTTTCCTTACAACGGGACGTGGATTTCTAGGACTCTGTCAGAGGTAGTCAGCAGCTGAATAAGGAGTTGACATTCATGTCTCTTCGTCAATCTGATTCTAAAAACTAAACTTTTTTTCTGCCTATTTTTATAGCACTTTCCTTCATTATCTATTCTTGGTTTCACGTGCCTGATTTCCCACTCTCAGTTCAGTGCCAGTGCTCTGAAGTGATACTGAGATGTTATGTTCATGCAAGTCTGACGGAAATGAAATCAGAATAGTGGCCAACGTTTTGCAGGGAGACAAAGAGTTCTGGTTGAAACACTCTTTTTCTCACAACATGGCTACCAGCTCAGTGCTGAGAAGCACCTTGCTGGCTCCCATGAAGGTTACCGAATTGCAAGCTGTGCGCAGGTCTTAAAAGCAGAATTCTTTAGATCATGAGAAACTGTAATAGGACATAAATGGACATTTCATCTATAAAATGCCTACTCATACACCGTCCTCACACCACAGCTAATGCATCAAAATCTGAAATAGGTTCTGTGTGACAATTTATTTCCCTGGCCACAGAAAATAATGTCTTGTATTATCAATAGATTTTCTATTGTACTTAGATGTTCTACTGAGATATCTTACAAACTTGTGCTGTGAGCTTTATTACCTGTTTATATTATTTCAATAAAAAATTTACAATACTACGTATCTTCATGTGTTTAAAAGGTTATTTATTAAATTTCTTTAAGTTTCTGCTTTATTACCCCCAAGAAATATAATAGTGGAGGGAAAAAAGGTGTCTTGAATGCTTTAGTAGCAAAGATCAGCAGAAGTAAAAAGGTCACCCATCTTTGTTGTTCGGTGTCATTTTGATAGTGTTAGTGTTCATATTTTTAAACAAAGATATTGATTATTTGCATAAAAAAAACTAATATTGGTTATCAAAGGATCTGATGTCATTTTTAAGATACTAATTACAACCACAACTCCCTCAGAAGATCAGAACTTTTTAGGTGGCACAGAGGTACTATCTGTTACAAAGGCAACCCAGAACTTCTCCATTCAAGACAATGTTTTGCCTGTATAATAAGATAAATATTTTAGCTTGAAATGTTTGTGCCAAACATTTTCTGCCCTTGCCATGCTTTGTTTTGCCTTTTTTCAGCTCATATCATCCACAATCAGAAACATAGTTATGGGGGGCTGTGAGGAAAACATATTAGACATTTGATAAAGAACCTCAGAAATGCATTCCTGTATTGGACAGGAGGACTCTGGGGAGATTGGAGGGCATCAGGGTCTTTCTTACCATGTGCTGCACACTCAGAACATTGTTTGGGATTGTAAGACACAGCCTGCAGGGACTCAGCCTGGCAGTTTGCAGCAGGGTGAAAGGAGAGCTCTTTCAACCACAATCGCAACTGGACTTTTATGGGGGCATTTACCCAGCAATTAAACTCCAGCTTAGCTTTGGATCAGGGACTTTCACCTCCAAGAAACCTACCTCAAATTTGAGAGAATTACAAATCTCTGAAACTATGCCAAAAGTACTTATAAGAGAGTAGTAAGATTTGACAGATTGATTCCTGAGAGCTTTCATCCTTCCCAGACAACTCAACAGAAAAGGGCTTTCTTTGCAAATAAAATTGGAATTCAGGTGGTCCACACTGTAGCTGTACTTGTTGACAGTATGGGAAGGAAACAAGGAGACAAATAGGATAAGGTACATGTGAAAAGAAACTGGGAGGGAGAGTGAGTGGAACTGGAGGCAGGCATGCTGTGCTTTTGCTCAGTTAAAGAACAGATTTTCAATAGTTTGATCAGTGTTCAGATCGTACTGCGTACCATTTGAGTCCTGCTCTGAATACAGAATTATTAACTTCCTCAAGGGTTGCTTTGTAAAACTTTCTTAGATATTTCCTAGACAGTAGTGAGTTCACTTTCATAACACAACTGGGAGATGAGTGTCATTTTACAGTTGGTGCAAATGGTGCAAAAAATGTGGGGGCACAAAGTATTCACTAGTTTGGGGTGTTAAGTTTAAGAACAACAGCACTGAGTATTTATGCGCATGTAGCATTCTACAATAAAATTACAATTTACTTCAATTTCAGTTGTGAGTGCTTATTGCTTCTGTAAGTCAGACTCCAGACACCCATAACACAAGAAACACGCAATTATTGGCCACCTGTTCAGTGACTTACCAAGCATCCCCAAGGAATTTCCTGACAGATGCACAGATAGAATGAAATTCCCTGTGGTTGCATTCAGCTCCCTTAACCATGACACCTTCTTTTCCTTTTTTTCTTCCTTTTTTTATTTTTTTTTATTCTTTTTTTTTTTTTACAGTCTCTTATCTTGGCCACAGTGCATGGGATTATTTCATCAAACCTGAACCATCAAGAGGTTAGCCCTGAGTCAATTGTCATGTCTCTCTGTTGACAATAGGGAGATTGGCTGAATCACTAAACCTCTGTAAAGATAAATAGAATGCTAGAGTAGGTGCCTGTCTTCTCCCACTGATTACGGAGAGATCCCAAGCAAGTTTAGAATAGACTCCTAGCATTTATAAGGTTAATTTTTGTTAAACTAAATCCTCACCAGTATAACTTCGTTTTCTCTAAGAAAATAAATAGTAGCATTCCCCATAATAAAAATCTGATAAGAACCCATTTAGAGTTACATACGTGGATCACATAAGAAAAGTGTGAGGACTGCTCCAAAAGGAATGCTTCCCATTTATTGTGTTGACCCATAACTTCAGAGGTGGATGATGGTGGTATGGCAGAAGAGGTTAAACTTCCCACCAGTATTCTGTTACATGTTGTTGCTGTGTGACAGATGGCAGCAGAGGGGCAGTCTGACACAATGGAGCCTGACATGGAAGTGCATATGGAGAAAAGATGTGTCACTGAATTCCTCCATGAGGAAAACATGGCGCCCATTGACATTCATTGATGCTTGCTGAACATTTAGGGACACCAAACAGTGGATGTGAGCACAGTGAGATGGGGGGTAGTGCATTTCAGCAGTGGTGACAAGCCACGTTCCAGATGGCCATGCAGATTTTTATAAGTGCAGCACACAGGCTCTTCTTCGTTGTTGGTGAAAATGCATAGCTAATGGTAGTGACTGCTGAAAAAGTGTTTTGTAGCTGAGAATTTGCTCTGTCAAATAGTTTGATTGTGCTCTTTGTACCTGCTGTAGTTTCCATGGAAATGAAGGCATTACTTCTGGAGCAGTCTACATAGTTCCATGATATACTTGTTTAACAGGGGTAATTTAAAGCATAATCCCAGACTTAAAACAGTGCGCAAAGCTTCGAAATGTAATTTAGTCACATTCTTTCAACAAAGGTTTTGCAAGCCTGTTTAGCTCAGGCAGGGCATGTCCTTGTCTCAGTTCTCCTTGTCATCTCACATACATATTACTGCCTGTACTGTCACATTTTGTGATAACAATAAAGGAATCCACATTCTTTATTGTAACAGAGAGTGGAATTTTCAATCCACAGAGAATCAGTTCAAATTCAAAGCCCAGATCCCAACTCTTTTGTTAAAGACTGTAAGTTCAGTAACTCTTAGATACAAACAGCAACATGCCCAGATCACTGAGCTTGAATCCAAAATTTGTGGTTCTAGTAAACCAGTCCTATCACAAGTGCCTATGTTCTCTGTCAAACAAAAGGAGAGAAATACATGATTTTCAAGAGCTCAAGAAGGCCACTTTGCATTTTACTCCATTCTTGGCGTATGATCCTTAGAATAACATAAAACAGAGTGCTTGATCCAGCCTTCTCCAAGTGAAAATTGTGTTGAGCATATTATATTGACACAGCACTGAAATCTGTTGGTATATTATGATGCTTTGGAAAAGGTAAAACATGCCATAGATGACAACCAAGTCACAAAATCAGTACAGAAGCCAGCACAGTTTTCAGAACAGATTACATCTGAATGTTTGGAATGAAAGAGATTTCCAGCTTCAAACAAAAGTAAATGTGCACTGCTTGTTTTCTTTACCACCCCTCTACATAGACTTTTCAGCTTGGACAATTTACAGTTCTTGCTCTATCAGGTGTCTTAGCCAATTCCGTATGTCACCTTTGTACTTTCACTGGTATAAAAGAATAGGGTGTGCTCTACAACAGCAAGATCTTAGAGCACTGTCACAGATGTTACATAAAAGCAAGCACAGCTATTTTGGTCTCGAACACCTGGTGCATCTCCAGATATCCACAACTGACTGCACAGCATCCAGGTGCAAAATATCAGATACATACCTGAGGTGTATCATCCATAGAAAGCACCTATAGACTGCAGCTGCCACTATCAGCTGTGGCAAACAACATATATTCATACCACCAAAATCAGAATAATAGAGCACAGCACAAAAGGTAGGAATGCTGGTGCTGCGCTCATAGTTACTATGTGTAAACACAGTGCACTATGTTTACATGTGCACTCATCAATTTCTCACTGATGAAATCCCCCAGGCTGAGTCTTTGTATATCAGATCAATGGAAAACTACGTCAAACACAGAAACAGAGACAGGTAGATCTTGTCAGGATTTACAAAAGACTTGAGAATGCAGCTCGTGTCCAATACAGCATTGTCTCTGTGTGCTCCATTTATTTTTCCCAAGACTTTCTAAAAAAAGGTTCAGGCAGAGCAATCCTTTTTATGGGTTAAAAAAGTGAATCCTTTCCAACCTACAATATTTTTTATCCCATATTGTCTTCAATCACAGTATCTTCAGTGTGCAAGGATACTTATCTGTCTTAAATCTCATGCACGTATGCATCATGACTTCTTCATAAAAGGACTGCAGAATGTTGAATAATATGTAAATTTTATGTTGTAATGAATTGGGTCCTAAGATCTTTAAAGGTCAGACACCTGATATAATACATCATGTTCTTTAATATCAACTACAAAATAACCGTAATAAATTTTACCACTACCGTATCCTCACACGCTGTTACCCACAAAGAAGCACCAAAGGAAATGTGTCATTTGTCAAAACATGTAGGGAAACTGACATGTGTACAACTAATATTGAAAGTATTGCTAAGGTTAGGCACAGCGATACAAGTTAGAAGGTTAAGTTTTGAGGGAAGTAACAGATCGACAAAGAGCCTGTTGCTTAAATTCCTAAGAAGATTCAAAAAGCCACAATGCTGTTTCTTTTAAAGTCAACACTCATATCTAATGAAGTGCCTGTGAATTAAAACTACCCTAGCAAAAGCTAGACACATGGCAAATTGAGATTACTGCTGTTGATGTGAAGTAAACAAAACAAGAGGCTGTAACTAGAAAAACAGTTCATATAGACACAAATTAAGCAAAGCCTTTAAGAACACACTTCAGGCGCATAAGTTAAAAGAGTTTAAATACTTCACTGAACAGGAAAGTCATTGACATACGTTTCAATTTAAACACAAAGCCTTCAACACTGTCTCCCACAGTATTCTTCTGCAGAAACTGGCAGCGCATGGCTTGGACAGATATACACTTTGCTGGGTAAAAAACTGGCTGCAGGGTCGGGTCCAGAATGTTGGGGGGGAATGGAGTTAAATCCAGCTGACAACCAGTCACGAGTGTTGTTCCTCAGGGGTCAGTACTGGAGCCTGTCCTCTTCAATATATTTATTGATGACCGGGACCTAGGCCCTACAGAGGATCTAGACAGGCTGGATCACTGGGCTGAAGCCAATGGGATAAAGTTCAACAAGACCAAGTGCTGGGTCTTTGGCCTTAACAACCCCAGGCAAAGCAACAGTCTTGGCTCAGAGTGGCTGGAAGACTGTAGAAAATACAGAACTGGGAGTATTGGTGGATGCTCAGCTGAGCATGAGCCAACAGTGTGCCCAGGTGGCCAAGGAGGTCAATGGCATCCTGGCTTGTATCAGAAATAGTGTTGCCAGCAGGAGCAGGGAAGTGATCATCCTTCTGTACTCAGCACTGGTGAGGCTGCAAACTGAACACCAGTATTCAGTTTTGGGCCCCTCCCTCCAAGAAAGACATAGAGACCCTGGAGCATGTCCAGAGAAAGGCAACAAAGCTGGTGAGGGTTCTGGAGCATAGGTCTTATGGGGAGCATCTGAGGGAGCTGGGATTGTTCAGTCTGGAGAAAAGCAGGCTCAGAGAAGACCTTATCGCTCTGTAGGGCTACCTGAACGAAGACTGTGGCGAGGTGGTAGTTGGCCACTTCTCCCATGTAAGTAGTGATGGGACTGGAGAGAATGGCCTCGAGTTGCACCAGGGGAGATTCAGGTTGGACATTAGGAAATTCTTCTCTGAAAGAGTGGTCAGGTGCTGGAACGGGCTGCCCTGGGAGGTGGTCAAGTCAGTGCCCCTTGAGCGTTCAAGAAATGTTTAGATGTTGCAGTGAAGGACATGCTTTAGTGGGAAATGTTGGTGATAGGTGGATGGTTGCCTGGATGATCTTAGAGGTCTTTTCCAACCTTTGTGATTCTATGATGTCATGCTTAAATGCTTAATTTAGGATATGCTTGTACTGATGAGTTAGATTCAATAGGTCTTCCCTTAGTAGAAATAACTCCCAGCAACGCTGATGTTACTGGGAAGAGAGGTGGACAAAAATGTGAAATATACATCAGAATTCACATGCTGGCTGTTATAACTGGACATGGTACTCTTTGAGCACACTGCAGCACCACCTGTTTTAGTACTCTGCAGCCAAACAAATCTCAAAAAGGATAGGACGAGCAAAAAGTGATATGGCTCCCTGGCAAAATTTGACAAAATTAATGTATAAGCTAATTTACTGCCTCTTCCTGGTCTCACAGGTAGACAGAAAAGCCAAGGACAAGCAGCACATACACTCACTGCCATCTTCTCTAGACCAATTTGTGCCTACCTTTTCTGTCTTCAAAATGTGAAGGCAGTGAACCAGTTGCAAGCTATGTGAGCAGCAAAATCAGCAAAGTATACTTTATAGAATTAATAGAAAGTAGGAAGATTCCTTGCCCTTCTTAAAGATAGCAAAAGTGAACTCAGGAGCAGGTCAGATCATGTCAGCGCCCAACGATGGGTAACACCGCCAATAAGGTTTTGACACTTAACTAAAGAGAATTTTTTTTATTAAGATAATAAACGGTGTGCGTGCTATGATCATGCAGTGCTAACCCACTGGCATATGTTTCTGGCATACTTGTCCTTATATTCTTTCCTCATATTAATACAGGGTGGAATTGAGTAGGTTTTTCCTCCAGATGCACTCACTTAGATTTAGTCACATCCTACATAGATATTAATTTAACAGTGGGGTGTCCAAGTTCAATTATAGTCAACAGAAAGATCTGGGGTTCATTTCAGTTGTGAATGGGGCAAATTCTGTAGACAACTCGAGTTGCTCTGGAGCATCCAAGAGAATCTCCCACTGATGCTTTACATCTTACCTGAAATCAAATGTGATATAATGCCTGGGGGTGGACGATGGGGTCTATGCATGGTGCCTCAGTGAGGCAATCGGAACTTAAACATCTAGTTAACACATGGGTGTCTGCTACTTAGGTATTGTACTTTTAGACAACAGAGTCTCAAAGTAGCTTTCACACTTAGTATTTCTTCAGTAAAATCTAGTTATCCGTGACCAAAGTGATCATCACTTGTAAATAACGGCCTCTAAATAGACTGCTCCCTGATGAGAATATGCAGAACTCTACACCTCAGACAGGGATGGTAAATAAACAGGCTCCGTTTCAGTCCTAACGAACCACGGCCGCTTCATAACCCACTCAAGAAGCCCTGGTGACGCTCTTGAGCAGCTAAAGCTAGAATGAATTAATGCTATATTTAATTTTATGCACTTTATTGTTAAAACTCATATAGTGTTGATATAACTTATGTTACTGATCTGCTCCTAGGGGGTTACAGTTACGCGCAGTGTCAGGCAGACCTAGAAGAGAATGCCCCTGTAAAGAAAAAAACAAGTGCTGTCCTTCAGCTCTCTTGCAGCACGAGCAGGCCTGAACAGAATCAGCACGGAAAGCACAGAAAATCAATGAGATTTCACAGTCTGTGTACTAAGCAGATTACACTTACCTATCTCGCAGAATTCCTCTGAAAATTACTGCTGAAGTCTGCACAGCATTTTGCAAAAGAAAAACTGTGCCAGTTTTTACTTTCCTAAGTCAACACTTCTTCCTTTGCTACCAGCATGTAACCGTCGCTTATTAGAGATTCTCCATTACTGTAAAACAGATGTATAATATAGTGTTAGCACCTGAAGAATATAATTTTAATTTTACCATTTCATTAAAAAGCCTTAATTCATAAATGTTAATGACACTGGGGAGGAACTGTCTTTTCTCCAGAGAGAGATTAGACCTTACATCATGATGTATATTTTCCTGGACGTGGTTTCAACCTGGATTTTATTATCATCTATATTTGATGATTTTTTTAAAGTTGATTTCATTTCACTTATGGAAAATATTTTCTTTTACATGATAATTAAGCATTTTAGTATTCATGACATAAGCATAACTTTTTAACTGCTAACACTTTCGTTATTTTAAGTCATTGCAGTTCACTGTCAAAGACTGCACATATATACCAAACGTTTTCACTTGCTGGTGTTGGTTACCACAACGTGTGATGCACGATCTTTGAAAACATTTTTCAACATTTAGAATTAATTCTAATATAGGTTTATCAGTTCCTTGTTATGGTGCAGAGCTTATATTAAATTCCGTGATCCATAAAACCTTTTTTTGAATGACACATAGTTTAGTTTTTCATTTAGAGGCTATAAAAGTGTTCACAAAAGTTATGTCGGAAAAAAAAAATGATTGAAAGTGCTAAAACACTGTACAGAATATAAAATCCTTTCATAGACTTTTTATGACACATGAAACATGAGTCTTAAAGGTTTAATGTTACTGACTTTTATACAAGGCTTTTTAATTCTTGATTCCAGTTATGGTTCTGCAAATGAACTGTGACATTAAAAAGAATCAGGCTGGAACTGCCTCAGCTTTCTCTCTAGATGAGTTTCTCCTGGCCATGAAGAGTTCACATAATCTGCCCCACCCTGCCCACGTCTGGTTAGCACTAACTTGCTTTAGCAGCAGCGAAGTGTAAATCCTGCACTGCATTAAATCTGCTTAACACATCGCATCCTACTCAAATTCATCATTAAGGTTAGGTGGGCTTATAAATTATTAAGAAGGTTGAAGTGTTACTTAATTTTCTCTTCTCTTAATATTTAATAGCGTGCTACAACAATTGGGCACGTGATTTAATTGACTGAATACAGAACCATCACTGATATGTACTCCAAAGAAAGACTAATTCAGAAGACAGACAAGCCTAGTTATTCTATTATTTACATAGGGGTAAAGAAGCGCCAGCATTTGGAAGCACTGGAAGAACAGATTCACATACCTTACTTAGCTAAAGGAGCTGTATTGTCACACATTAACTACGCTTCCAACTCAACAGATTGCCTGGACTGTCCAAAGGAGCAGTAATGCCCATTTTCTAGGCCTCTCTGTGGGTAGAACCATCTCTAGATAATAACTGTATGTAAGATGCTCCCAAACAAGTGCAGGTGTGATCAATTTGGGTGGGGGTTCCCAAACACAACAAATGACCTGAAGTGCATGCACTGCATTAGGGGCTAAGTAATATGGAAGAGGCTTTAGTCTTGGCCAATTTGAATCTCCATGGTATGAGTTGAATAGGGGAAAGAATATTCCACGTTCTAACTTCCATAATGGATATTTAATTCTACAGTTCCACAGTTTCACACAACACAGAAGATTGTTTAAGACCAAATTTTTAAGGACAGGCGCATATTTTCACTGGTGCACTTTATTAATTAATGTTACATACCTGGAAAACAGATTTTCACTAAATTGTTATAATTTCTGATACTAAAATTCCTGTAAACTCCATTCGAAGACCAGGTTCCATAGTCTATGTATTGGCTATGTATCACAAAAAGGAGCAAAAAAGGGCTCTTTGCATCAGGTAAAGCACTGTTAACAAGATTACATTCAAAATTCTGTTGTTTCATTGGTAAGCCACTGAATAATAATAATAATAAAATAATAATAAAATAATAATAAAACAAGTTTTTCATTTTCTCATATGCATGTCAGAGGAATAAACCTAGACTGCTGTTAATCAATAGGAAACCTGGATTGAAACACAAGTACTTCTGTCCCTTTAACTTAATACTGTTCTCTTAATTTTCCGATGTTTTACAAACATACTCAAAAAACAAGAATATAAAAATGTTCTAAATACTTCATTGAAATATTTCTTTCTTTTCATGGGGTCTGAAATGTTTTTTCTGTGTGTGTGCTTATTTCTGCTATCCCCGATTTCACTGTAAAATATCTTCCAATGTCTTCTGCAAGTATCAATTCAGAACTTACCATCATCTTGCTGGTCCTAAGCCTTTAATTTGTTAGTTGAAGCAATTGTAATATTATCAGTAGATGGCATGATTGGCTGGGATTCAGTACTAATTTACTTTGGAGCATGATCGGATCAGAATATCCATCGTAGATTCTCATGCTTGCTTTATACCTCATTACAAAATTATTATAGCTGTAACTGTGCACATTTAGCCAAATTCAGTGTATGCCATATTATATGTTAGTGGAAGTGAATCTATCCTCTACAGGGCTCAGAAACCTCAATAAAGGTTGCCAGTTTTTTTTTAATCCAATTATGAAGTGGCAAAAACACATTTACAGCAAAAGTTAATAGTGCATGATTGTGAAACAGCAATCTAGTTCATGAGCACTGTGTCCAGCAAACGCTTTGGGCAATGTGATTCAGCTGCTGATGAAGAAAAATCCACTGCTGTTACCACAGTACATTGATCTATTCCAAACTAATTTCGTAATAGAAAAGTTTGCATTGGTTGCTCTTGAAGATCTGGCAAGCTCATTAGGGGTGGACAGAAACAATTTGTACATTGTATATCAGCATTAGCAACTAAACTTTATTTTCATTTTGCTTTCTAAGTTATTTAATTTAGCTTTTGTCTAGGGAATGCACTTGATTGGAGGAAGAAATATTATTTTTACAGTGTGAAGGACTAGAAAAGAAAAATAAAGCTGTAAACTGTCACAAAAAGCTGTCTGCTACAGGGGCAGTACTCCGTGTTCCTTTTCCAAAAGCCCTCACTAAACTCAGAAACATTGATCCAGACATTTCTATTGCTTCCTTGCTGCACAGGTTGATTACAAACTTCATGAAAACTCAGAGCTATTGTAAATTTTCAAAAGAGAAAAAGCATACCACTTATCCACACTGGATGTGCACCAGAATAGCATTTTATCTTGGCACAAATCTTTATCACCCACTATTTTCATTCACAAACTCTGGACACACTAAAATACTAAGTAATGTCAAACTGAAATATAAAATAAATGCAAAAGTAAAGTAATGCATTGCTCCCAAATGTCTAGAAAAGCAACCTTTTATTTTCAGAAAGTGCCATGAAAACTGACAAAAACAAACAAACAAACAAACAAACAAAAAAAACGCAGAAAGAACCCAGGTCAAAATCTGAATTTGTTGTTGTTGCTTGAATATCAGATCACTTCAAAATAAACATCAAACTAATTTAGACCCTAATATAGCTCTTTCTTCTCGTCTCTGCCAGCTACTCAACTGCTCGGTTTCAAGTGCAGGTATACTAGGATGGGACTCCTTTCTTCACAAAGATCATCTCACATCTCACTTTTTCAAACCTTGCCTTCTCCTTGTCCTTTCTCCAGGATTCCCCCACTTCAGCACATACTTTCAGAGCTTCTTCCTAAACCATTCAATTAGTTAGAACAAATCCTTACTGAAAAATGAGCTTTGATCTTATGAGAGATGAATGATCTAGTGAGAAATCTATATTTTCTAATGTTTTTTGAAAAGGGGAAGGTCAACCCATTGCCTCATTGTACTCGCATCCAGTGTTTGGTCTCCATCCAGTAAGTTTCAATGAATGTCAGTGAGTGCCATTTTTTCCACATGGAGGAATTCAGTGACATACCTTTGCTTCACACGCACTTCCATGTTAGACACCATTCTGTCAGACTGCCCCTCTGCTGCCATCTGTCGCACAGCAATAAGATTTAATGGAATATTGGTGGAAAGCTTCGACCTCTGCAACATATCATCATCCACCTCTGACGTCATGGGCCAACATAATAACGTAGGAGGCATTACTGTCACAGTAGCCCTCATATGTCTAAACTCCAGAGTCAAAAAGAGTGTATTAGTACTAAAAAAAAAAAAAAAAAAGAAATTAAGAAAGACAAGTGTAGAATGGTTCCCATGCAAAAACCAGCTAAGTAAGCTAGGAACCTTCAACACTAAAAGGTGAAAGGAGCTATAAATCCTATGTGCCATTGAGAAAGAAAGCAGATGCACGTTGCTCCTTCTAATAAAAGACAGAAAGAGACCTGAAACTGGCAGATCACGTTGTCAAGTAAAGGACATTTTTCCTCATAATTTGTAGTTAAAATGTAGAACACTTAACCACAATAATTTAGTGGGTGCTTAATTGATACATGGATTTGAAAATCAAATGGGCAAATTAATGAAGGAACAAATCAAGGTCTAGCAAACACAAAAACATGACTATCATGTCCCAGAGTCCCTGAGCTGCAAATCACTGAATTACGTGCTGGGAACCTCTCACCATATGCACTTCTCTAAAGCACCTGCAGTTGGTTGTGTTGAAATTCGGTGAACAGAATTCCTTCTTCAGTGCACTACAGCCATTCTTGTATTGCTATCAGTACCACTTGACTTCAGTACAGTCTGTCTTCAGTGTATATTGAGAAATAAAAGTAATCCATAATGACTGAACTTCTAAAAGGTTCTTTCTCTCTTACTGCAGTAGAGGATTGCACGCAGTTCCAAACTGGATGAAATGTGTTTGTAGCAGCCTTCTAGTTCTGCACAGAACTCCTCTCATCACCCTTCTTTTTTTAGGATTTTGGAAGGCAGGGATCAGTGAAGATAGAAGCTTCAAGAGGGAGGATTAACTGAAAGGGTCACAGCTGTAGCAGCCAGCCAACATGCAAAGAATTTCCTTCCTGTAACTATGCATCCTTTAATACTTCCTGTCAATATTAATTATTTTCTCGACTGTATTTTATTTTACCCATATCACTGTAAATTCTGAAACCTCACAAAATATAAACAAACACGGGAGCTGTGAAAAGTTTCTATTGACTAGTAGGATTTGAATCTTGTCTATGGTGTTGATCTATTCTGCTTGCAGAAGGAATTACATTAAGGTCAAACTCTCCTGGCCAATACATATCCACATCTACAAAATAAAAAGCATCTTGGTTTTGCAATAGAAGCACTAAGCTGACTAAAATAATATCCTTTTCACTGCCATTATACTAACAGAATATAATTGGGGAATTGCAGGAGTCCCTATATTTAATTTTAGTGCCTTGGCAAATGATCCTAATAGCCTAATGGCTAGATGCTGCCGTTGCTAATGCTGTTCATTTGACTAGGTTTCAAAGTGTATCAATGAGTCTTTTAAGTATCCACTAGAGCTGTAAGGTTTCAGATTACAGCTCTTAAACTATATGTGATCTCTAATGAAAAAAGGAGGAAAAAAAAAAGGAATTGATAAAGCATGCTAAGGCAGCAAAGTCAGCAAAAATTGTGCAGGCTATCTAACTTCACTCTATAAATGGGTGAGCACATAAATTACGTTTGGCCACTAAATAATACACCGGGGAAAGTAAACAACAATTCAAATAATAATCCATTTTTTTAATAATTAAATCTTACCCAGGTCCTCATTTGGTTACAATCATGATTTTTTATAGAACTCTAAGTATGAACAGGGGATTTGTAAAAAAATTGCCTTGTAGCATTTTATGAAAATTAACGCATATCCAGTATTGATCCTGATTTGTGCATGTTAAAACAAGCCTCCATGGGTAAAATATACTTAAAGTCAATAATATGCTGTAATCTCATGTGACTGTAATAAAATAGCAGAAATGACAATTCATTTTTGTTTACTTGTCTTCTCTCTAATGGATTGATACATTTTGTTAGGAAAAGAAAAAAAGAAAAAAAAAGATGAAGGAAATGAGATCCTGTGCATAGTAGGCATATTTCTGAAACCATTCTGATTGATCTGGGAAGTCATTTTTGAAGAGACAATCAATCTCTAGATTTTTTTTCCTGAAACATATTTAAATGGCAGTTAATGTATGTTGTACGAAAAACACCCCAAAAGCAGCCTTGGAGGTCCTAATCCAGCAAACATTTTGCACTTGCTTCCTCCAAGCGTACAAATAGTTCTGCTGAACTCAGTGAAGCACAGCGAATTTCACAGATTTTAAATTAAGCATATGTGTTTGCAGATTCTAGCCTAAAAGAAGCTGAGATATTACAGAAAACAATTCTGTCATAATCAGAGTTTATCTGTGTACAATGCCAGCTGTATTTATTTTAAATTGCTCTAAATTAAGATCACAGCTATTACCACTCCTCAAGTAGTTATATTTTGCAGTCTCTTGGAAACAGAGTAGGAAATGCTGAAAGTCCTGTCACAACACTGCTAAGAACTCCATGTATTTACTGAGACAAACAAAGCGACCTTGAGACTATTCTTCTGCCAAAGACAGTATTTCATTTCTTTGGGTATTGAGGAGAGCGAGAAAAAAATAATTTAATATAGTCAACCTGTACAAACTGGCAAGACAAAGTGCATTCAAGGTGTTGAGATGCTTTCAAATGTTATTGGTTAGGTCAGGCATTTTCACAGAAGCAATCTCAGTGATCTCAGTCGATATTTTGGTGTTCACATAACACAGTTCAGTAAATAGCAAACAAATTAAAGTCTGAGTGGGAAAATGGTACCCACTTTTCAGCTTTTAAGAATCAAGGTAGATTTGGAACAGCATGCTCTGCATGCTCATGAAAGAGTACCTCTGCACACAACAGAACCAAACTTCTATATTTGTGTTACAGGGTAGAGTTCCCATGGCAAGAGTCTGATTTTTAATAAAAAGTCCACTCTGCAACTGGAACAGCTTTCCCAAGTTGGAACATATTCTTTCCAGCCTAGATTTTAATGTTTCTTAGGTCTTCATATGCAGCCATGATGACATAAATGATATTAGCCATGATGACATAAATGATATTTTTAGAGGAAAAAAAAAAGTTATGAAAGCATTTATTAGGTGAGACTGTGAAGTGCCACTGGTGTTCAGTAAAAATGCCCATGGACTTGCTCTATGAATAGACTGGCTGCCCTCTGGCACTGACTACTGTCAAAACAGATAGTTTCTTATTATGTTGTATTTGGTTAGTTCATCCCACGGTTCTTGAGATGCAGAAGATAGCAAGCAGTACTAAACAAGAAAAAATCAAAACAAAGCAAAGTTAATCCTCTGCTAAACAGAGCTTTCCCCCATTTTTTTTGTTTCTTTTTCTTTAAGCTTTGAACTTCTAGAGAAAAACAAAAAAGATGTCTTAGAGGTTTTCTACAGCAGGAAGAATATAGTCAATACCTGGCAAATTTAAATTAAAAAAAATAGAAATTTCTAGAAATAAATTCACAGCAAATAGTGCTAACATTTAGTTTTAGTTTACTGTTTCTGAAATAATCTAAGATTGATTTTTTTATGTAAAAAAGATGAAAACATTTTATATGTAAACTGTATCAACAAATCATACATCACCAAAATTCCAGTTTGAACTGGTTCTTTGTTTAAACATATTTTTGGTGTTGACTCCTCCACAATGAAAATAACTATTCCAGAGACAGATTAACTTTCTGAGATCTGTAGCTATGTGTTCACTGAAATACCTTCCTACATCTTCCTGATTCAATTTAAGAAAATCAACTCTCTGAGTTAACATTGCCTACTTAGTCCTTCCCTTTGTTTTTGCTTAAACAGCTCAGCTTCTGGTCTTAAGCTTCTAGAAATTCCATCCGGCTCTCCAACGTTCATTAAAATAAACACTGCCTATTTTATTATTTGCAGTTCTGACGTCTCTCTGCTGAAACAAAAGGGTAGATTGTCTGCTACAAGAGACACCTGGAAGGTGCACAGAGTACAAAGGCCAGGATTCAAAAGAGTTCTCAGTGTATTCAACAAGCAATTACTTCTGCTTGTGATAGGAGACTGTCAGCTTCAAACACAAGGCATTCTTTGGGAAGATTAGTCCAAATTACATTTTATTACATTGGCCTGCTTGGATGGCCTAAACTTCATCTAGTTCTTATTCTAATGGAATTCAATCAAGGGTATTAATATATTGTTTATGACATGTTTGGAGTTCTTGTGTTATCAGCATACATTCATGAGAGGAGCTTCAAACAGTATCAGATAACAGTGAGCTGGATGTTGGATGTTGTACAGCACAGGGGATTTTATCATCTTGTTGAACCAGTGGCAGTGATTAAATTAAACTGTCTGAACAAAGCTTTTGCATGTCAGGCTGTTGAATGGCAAAATGAAAGAGTGACACACTTCAAAGATCAAGGAGAGAGAGAGCTGAAAAACCATAGTTATGTAACTTCTTACTTGTTATATTGAATAACTGAACCAGCGGCTGCCAGGACTTTTACTAGCAAATAGCCAGAGCAAAACATTTTATGCTATCAAGAATTAATTTACTACATATGCATGCCAGACTGCATACAAAGTTCTTAAATGGCTGTTACTTCTCTGATCTCCGTGAGCGCCACGTTGAATCTTGCAAGATTTTTCTGCCATTATTTTGAAAAACGTCCAGAAAATATGATTTATACCAATTCCCCATACAGCTTAGTTTTCATATTTGTGAGGTCCTAGGGCACTATTCTTTTCTGGATTCTAAAATGAGTAATACCAAATTTTGTAATTTCATAGACACCAGTAGGCTTGTTTGTGGGAATAAATGTTGTTCATAAATATGAGTGCTACAATATCTAGATCCTGAACTCTTAAAACATGTGATCTTTAAAAACTTGTAAAAATTAAATAAAACAAAACAAAACAAAACAAAACAAAATAAAATAAAATAAAATAAAATAAAATAAAATAAAATAAAATAAAATAAAATAAAATAAAATAAAATATTGATAATGGAAATTTTGTTGAAAGGAAAACATTAAAAGATTGACCTATGTAACATCCTTCCACAGAGTCTGGTTTCTGAAAATAATTACTTAAGGCAAATCTCATTTAGAGAAGTGAGTTTTTAATGTGTATAGCATAATTTACAATATAGCAGACAACTTGCTGATATTTTTGGTATGAAATCAGGTATTTACCTTCTACCAAATCTTACGTATAGAAATGATGGTACCATCTCATCTATTAAGCTGCAGTCTCCACAAACATGTTTGTCATCTGAAATTCCAAATAAGATAGTCCTAGATTTTAAATAAAATGGCTGATCCAGAAAGCAGTACTCTTTCTTTCTTTCTTTCCTTTTTCTTTCTTTCTTTCTTTCTTTCTTTCTTTCTTTCTTTCTTTCTTTCTTTCTTTCTTTCTTTCTTTCTTTCTTTCTTTCTTTCTTTCTTTCTTTCTTTCTTTCTTTCTTTCTTTCTTTCTTTCTTTCTTTCTTTCTTTCTTTCTTTCTTTCTTTCTTTCTTTCTTTCTTTCTTTCTTTCTTTCTTTCTTTCTTTCTCTTTCTTCCTTCTTTCTTCTTTCTTTCCTTCCTTCCTTCCTTCCTTCCTTCCTTCCTTCCTTCCTTCCTTCCTTCCTTCCTTCCTTCCTTCCTTCCTTCCTTCCTTCCTTCCTTCCTTCCTTCCTTCCTTCCTTCCTTCCTTCCTTCCTTCCTTCCTTCCTTCCTTCCTTCCTTCCTTCCTTCCTTCCTTCCTTCCTTCCTTCCTTCCTTCCTTCCTTCCTTCCTTCCTTCCTTCCTTCCTTCCTTCCTTCCTTCCTTCCTTCCTTCCTTCCTTCCTTCCTTCCTTCCTTCCTTCCTTCCTTCCTTCCTTCCTTCCTTCCTTCCTTCCTTCCTTCCTTCCTTCCTTCCTTCCTTCCTTCCTTCCTTCCTTCCTTCCTTCCTTCCTTCCTTCCTTCCTTCCTTCCTTCCTTCCTTCCTTCCTTCCTTCCTTCCTTCCTTCCTTCCTTCCTTCCTTCCTTCCTTCCTTCCTTCCTTCCTTCCTTCCTTCCTTCCTTCCTTCCTTCCTTCCTTCCTTCTTTCTTTCCTTCTTTCTTTCCTTCTTTCCTTTCTCTCTCTCTTTCTCTCTTTTTTAATATTCATTACTAGTGTACATCAAATTTCAAGAAACATCAGAATTATTTTCTCCTGTTCTATGCAGAATCCAGAGTAGGTCTTGAACTTCTTCAGAGTGTTAATGTAATATGAATTATCATTTCTTATCAATAATAATTTCATCCCATTACTTTACTTTGCACATTTAAACAAGCTTTAATATGCTCTCTGCATAAATAAATAAATTTTCTGTATTTATTCAGCAAGATTAATTTGTTTTCATGTGCAAAAATGAAAGCATCCTTATTTTTTATCAGAGCTGTGACTTAAAACCCATTTCTTCAAAACTTGTCGTGTTTTTATTTGATAGTAATATTCTTCCTTCTTGTAGAGCCATAGTGCAATGACATCCATTAACATTCAAAACTGGAGAACACTTTTAAATTCAAATCCACTCGAGATAGTACAGTAACAGAAATGGAGCCTGAGGGAAAGAATTTTGAGAATAAACAGAGAACCAACCTATTAGAATATTCCACTGTGTGCATCAGTTTTTATAATTGGTAGTACATATGTGTGCATACATGTTTGTATTTCATTGCAGCCCTATGAATAAATCAAGATTTAATATTTTTGGCAGACAGGTAAGTATTAGATGTTTCAGTGCTCTACAGTCTATGCAATAGTACAATGATGTCTAATTATCTGGCACATATTAAAACATACATATGTTTGTGCTTATTTATGAAAGAATATACAATAACTTTCCAGAGATATCTGTTCTTATTAGACATTCCAGGAATTTCAGGCTATGACTCTATACATATAATGCTTTCTCTTTCAGTCTTCCTCTGTTTTCATCATTAACAGTATGATTTATGAGGCAACTTAATAGCCAATAGCATGAAACGTTGTACTTGCCTAGAAACTGTGATTAATTTTCTTTCCAAAAAGTACATATTACACATTCACTACTTATGAGACATGGGCAATCTAAACAAAACAATGTAACAATTTTATTAAAGTTATATCTTAATTCATGTTTTCAAATAATTACAGCTAAAATAAGAATGTTGGTTCTAATATCAAGCACGTTTCTAAAGTCTGCTGAGATTAACAGCATTATAGTGGAAGGAATTCAGGAAGCTCTTTGCTTTAATTTTAGTTCTGCTACTAGAGACAGACAAAAAATGGATCTCATTATTCACACGCGTATTCATATAAGACAAAGAGAATGTGACCCAGGTTGTATACCAAGTTATTACAAACCCTCTGTGTTGCAGGGTTTTATCAATCTATACCATGGAATAAAATATGCATAGTTTTATGTACACAGGCAACATGTATTTTTTATTGTGTGTAAGATATTTATGCACTAAGCCTTGAGGTTTTATTCTTTTGCTTGCTTAATATAGGTGTAATTCACTAGAAAGTCAGGTGAAAATATTAACACTGGAGAATTTCCTCTGGTGTCTTTTTATCACTGTGTGACTTAATGACACTTTCTGAATCAGAAGTCAGTAGAATAAACTTCTCAGCCTGTGGACAGTTGTACATATGACCAGCCCAATTGTGCTTAGCAAAATGTTACTTGAATAATGGCAGTTGTCTCTGTGAGAAGGGATTTAATCAGATCAACAAAAGAAAGACATGTCCAATTTAATCTAGATAATCAGCAGATTAATATTTGAATTGTCCATAACAGTAGTCTAAAACAAGTCACAGTGTGCCCCGAAATGCATCCTCATCAAGAAACAAATTTGCCTAATGCGACTAGCTCAGTAGTAGACCTCACTATGGCAAAAGTGAAGTTAGACAAAGCAAATATTCAAGTTGAATATCTACGAAGGTATTGTTAGCATGCAGGAAATGAGTCCCCATTCTGAACTACTCAACTGCGTGGGAACTCTTCATCTCATAGGGAGAAAATGCATGTATTTAAATATACGTAAGATAAAATTATAATCCAAAGCAGGAACAAGTCGAATACTTTCATGAGCCACATGTGTATGAAATAATCCACTAATGCTCACTCATTCCTTATGATCATCCTCTCTTAAATAGGTTCACTTCAAATAGCAGTACTTTATTAATGCTGTTCTCAACACTGAAATTGCTTTCCTATAGATACAAAATAGAAATGTCGTGTTTCACTGGTACTGCTCAAGGAAACGTTTCAGTTTTAGGTAAAATTATATTCAGGCTTCATTCCCTTCATTGATAAGGACTTCCAAACACTGCAAGAGTCTGGGGACAGTTGTTCGGCAATTTCTTTCCTTGTCGTGCTATTCCACACAAAGTCATGCAGACACAGGCACAAGCAGTCATATATTTCCTATATGCTAATCTGTTTATTTAAGCAAAAATCGTCTTGATGTAGTTCAAGCTACAACGAAAGTAGTGGAATCCTGCCTGTCTGGTAAAAACTTTATTTAGAAGAACAATCGCAACATTACTTTCTGCAGCTAGAGAACACATTACTGCAGCTAGAATGCCTGTTTCTTTTCCTAATATCTAGGAATGTATTAATTATTCTTAAACATGGCTATTAGAAGCATTAACATAAGGTAAAGATAAAGGTAATTTAGAGTGTGCGAAAGGAGCAAGGCAATATTTTACTGTCTAAAGTATATGCTTGTGTTAATGCTTGTGGTCAGAATCCATCATCATGCATCAATGCATGCCAGGTCGTATAGGAAGGAAGCACTACTCTAACTGCCAGCCATAGCATGGATCAAAAGACCAGAGTGATATGCTAATTTGGTTTAAGATGAATAAGCATGTCAGTTGCAGCATTTTATGTAAAACAGAACTTGTGAAGTTTTACAATCAGGTAGACACCAGAAAGGAATTACAATAATCCACCTTGGAAGTGACAGAAGTACTATATGGATTAGCATTTCAGCTGTGGCTTGAGAAAATATTATCCTCAACCCAGCAACAGCAAGCACATAAATGAGTAAAAAATGAAGGGAGGATGGCATGTAAATGACCACTGAAGAACACAAAGAGTAAGCGGACTGTGATTATCTGTGACAACGAATACAGGGAGAAATGCAGCTATGAACGAGAATGCTAGGAATACAGTGAATATACATGGCTTTATCTCCATCATATCTGAAACACCTTTACACCTTTATCTCAAGGCCTTTATTCATCAGTGCATTTAAACTGGCAATTTGATATATATCCAGGGGAGACAGAAAATTCTAGGTAGTTCCTATCAAGGTAACTTCTACTCCTAGCACATGGCTGTGAGAGACGTTAGTTCCCAAAATGCTCCTGAATGTCCAAAGGTAGTTACTGTGGTTGCAAAAGTAGTTATTTCCTCTATACATTTTCCAGATGTGAATAACAAGGGATTTTTTTTTAATATACAGTCTGACACTATTTCTAATAATATTTGTTGCCTCTTTATGTGATAATTACCATCTACAATAGATCTAAAATAGAAAATGTGATATTACTAGAGTGTAACATGGTTGCCTACTTCAAAAAATGTAAAGTTACATAGAAAGCATAGAAAGCCAGTGAACTTGGATTTGAAGTGCATATGAATAAGCTCACAGGAGAAATTAAAACATTTGTTTAACATTCTATTTTAAACATTTGCACTCTAGGAAACTCTTGCACAATCTGTTAGCATTTGTTAGTCCTTCGCTCTCAGATGAGGGAAATGGTAATTTATGATGCTCACAAGGGAATTACTGTGAGCTTACCTTTAAAACTTGAAGCTTAAGGTAAAGGTATATATATATTAACATTCCTGTGCTTTGTTTTGTATGAGCCTAGTGTAAGTGCTACAAGTAACATTTCCCCAGGGAATTATGCTAGAGATGGTATGAGTCTAATTGAAGCCATTATAGGAATATAATGTATGAAGTGCATAGATCATGCATTTTGATAAATACGGATATAATTTCTTTTTGCTTCACTGTGATAGGTTATACCCAGATGGGTATTTTATGGGCAGATTCCCCATGAAATTGATTATTCTTACTCTAGTGAATGCCAACAGGTTTTTAATTGAGAAAATATTATCAAGTAGTTTAATGGTGTTTAACCACGTGCTAAGTGTCAAATACTAAGATTCACATTTCTTATATATTTTGCAAAATAATAATTAGGTAAGTATGTTTCACATGTACACAGCCAATAAAATTTCTTGTACTGAGTAGAAAATAAGTAAGGCTGAAGTGTACATGACCCAAACAAGTGGAGCAAGATTCACATCTTTACTAACACATGAAAATAATTTTAAGAGAAATATGCAAACTCCACCAAAGTAGCATGTATGGTTGCAATGCTATTCAATAAATTCTTGTAAACTTCAGTCTTTGAGTAATTTACAGCAATGAGCATCTTGATAACCAAATTAATGTGAGATCTGTACATGCTCCACTACACAGCCATGTACTTCTGTGGTTCTTTGTCAGATCTGTGTCTTGCTATGCCTAGCCATGCTTCAGATTTGAATTGGCTTGAACTTCACCAGAACCTGCACTGTATTAAAATAAATTGACCACTCCTCCTTTTCTTCTTGAAAGCATAATAGATGTCTCAACTGTTTTGATGCAAATCAGCAAATAACAGAACATTCTTCCCTTCAGGTTTTGAAGTTCAAGACCCTTAAAGTGCTGCTAGACTATGTAGGAGCTGTTTAAACATCTTACCCTCCAAACAATGACTCTCACTCTCACTTTCCAAAGCTAATGTGGACAATTGAAGAATGTCATAACCCCAGTCACCACTTAAGACTTGTGCATTTTGTTGCCTGAGTGCATGGCTAGCTGGTTAACAGGCAAAAACTTCAGACTGCTGCAATGCCTGTGAGAAAATACTGAGCTTGTGTGAGATTCAGGCAGGGGATAGGCTATACTCCTACAAAGGAAAAATAAGCAAGTAACAACTAAGTATATCTTTCAAAGCATATTTTTACACTGTCTCCCTTAGACAAAAGAATCAACAAGACATTCATGACAGTGCCATCTGGTGACTCCCAATACCATCAAACATAGTCATAGGATTTATTTTCAACAGTTACAAGCTTACAGCACAAACGATACTCAAAACAATTAGGAATGATTTCCTTCTAATTTTAACTATTAAAAAATAAAAAAAAATAAAAAAATAAATTGGATGGTGCATTGGATGTTGATTGTTGGCTTCGGGTTTGGGAAGTGTTCTGTATTTTCTATATTTACAAACTGCAGTCAAAAGAATGATACAAAAGTAAAAAGTAAAAAATAATAAAATATTACATCATATATGATATGTATACTCACCTATGAGTGTACCTGGAAGTACAAAAGAGCTATTTATGCTATGTGAAGGAAAACAGTTGGACAAAGGTAAATTTAAGTAAAAGATGTTTAGCATTGTACATTCTAAAATCTTCAGTAATAGGATAAATCTGGAATTAGCACTAATATTGTATTATTCTTTCAGAATGGAAATTGTGGTGACCCAAGTAACTGAAGGCTGGTAAGCATCACAAAAAATATAGGGAAAATTAATGGGAAAGCTAATAAGCTGATGGGATTCAATTAATAAAAAATTAAAGGTATGAATATAATTAACGATGGTCAACATGGTTTTGTAGAAAATAGGTCTTGTTAAATAAAACTTATTTCATTCTTTGATGGGGTTATTAATTTGGTTTATAAAGTAAAAAGCATACTTTTGGACTTCTGTAGGGAGTTCATCTGATACAGCCCTCCTCTGCCTTTTTATAAATGGTCTAAATAATTTCAGTAAAAACTCAGTTCACTCAACTCAATTGTATGTAAGCACACTGTGGCCATATTATACAATGCAAGATCACATACAAGCAAGAGCACCTATCCTGATTTTAGCAGGGTGCTTTTAGGTTCCGTGGATGGTCTGATACTTTTTTATTGATAGCAATTCTAAAAGTTGCTGATAGAGTTCATATATTGCACAAAAGCTGTCAGAGTGGTAAATGTAAAGACAAGACAGACAGAAGAATTTTTAACAGCTCAGTAATGTAGACGAAAGTAAAATCCATTCTAACACAAGTACATGAAATAAACACAAAACTAGGAACATGTTGGGCCATATATGAAAAGCGAAGGACCATGTTCTCCAAATCAGTGTCTTCAGGAAGGACTTAAGGGCTCAGTGAGAACATATAAATTCAAAGGGAACCACCAGCGTGATATAGGAGCAAAACAATGAATACTGCTGAACGATCTTATCTATCTCCACACGCAGCACAGGTGAGACTGCTGTCAGACCTAAGGGAGAGCAAAAATAAGACAGGCTGCAGGGAGGACCAAAATGAGCACTAGAGAGAAGAAGAATGCTTTACAAGAAAGGAAAATTCTTTCAGATTATCAAAAAGAAGATAGAGTGGTGTCTTGATTATAATAGCTCCCTCAGGAGAAAAGCCCACAAACCGAAGAGTTCTTTAGTTGAGAAGAAAAAAGCATAACAAGCAGCTGAGTACTGAGCACAAGCCAAATAAATTAAGAAATAAAGCACACAAAATTTAATGGTGGATATTATTAACTATGGAACAAACCAACAAAGGAAGCAGTGGATACACTAACTCTATTAATGTCTTAAACTCAAGAATAAATGTCTTTTTGGATATGCTTTATCTAAACACAAGTTATTGAACTCAATAGAGAGGCTGTTGGGTGAAATTAAAAGGCTTGTGAAATACAGGAAGTTAGAGTAGGTGATCTAATGGGGATATTTGCAAAGACTAATCTTAGCCTCAGGATACTAGTCTCCTTGGGTTACCTCTTCAGTCAATAGAGAGGTTTCTTTAGAGAGCAATTCAGAGAAGAATAACTTCAGAGCTCTGATTTGCCCTTCTCCTATGAATGCTTGCCTCTCCACTGACTAGCGAGGAAATCAGAGGTATAAGGAAAAATCTGTTTGTTATTTTTTCACTAAAATGTAACCATTCAAAAATTGTAATTATTATAAAATTATGATATATTACATACTTGGGGAAGGGCTTAGTGGGTTAACTGGGAAGTGGGGTGTCTCTCCACTAATTAACCCTTGATAACTCAATCTGATTATGTGTGACTATGTAGGAGCTATGGTTTGTCCCAGAGACTTTATCACCTATACTGTGAAGCTGAGGATTACAATAGCACTTATATCTCACCCCCAAATAATGAACTCTAGGAGACCTCCATTCCTCTCTCATTTTGTAGACCGTGATCTGGAAACAGATCCAGAACAGCATTTGGTGGAAAGCAAAAACCTCCTGGTCACAGGGACACTGGGAGAGTGCCTCCACTTCCTGTTCCTTTTCTCTACTGGAAGTGGTAGGAATTGCCTTAGTTCTTAGCTGATGCACTATTGTGGCTATTCACTTTGTACTTACAGACTGTTATGCCTCTATGGCATTTGTAGATTCAAACCAGACACTAAGACACTTTGTACAGCCTCTTTTATTCTGAAAGGAAAAGGTACACCACCTCAGATTCACCATGCTGAAAACACTCTCTGTTGTGGGTGTTTTAATGCTAGCATATCCCATTTCAGTAAAAGCTAAATGCATAACGCAACATTTCAAGCGCCTAAGCCTTATTTCTCACTTTTGTGGGCCAGAAGCATGCAAATCAATAAGCTTGCATATTTTAATTCTTCCATCAAGATTTAAAATGTTTTCAAAAATAAATCAAAAGGTTAAATTACACCAATCTTTCATTATACTGAAAATTGATCCTAAGATACTTTTTATTAGAATTCATGCTAAACTAACAAAGGGGTATTTTACAAAGCTGTAGCAGCGATTCCAAATGTTTGTCTGCCATCTAGTGGAATATGTGACAGTTTTCAGCAACATTTGTACATTTCCCTCCTGTTTTTATAAAATGCTGGACATTCTTCAAAAAAAAAAAAAAAAAAGTTACAGAAGCATGAAAAACAGGAATGACATTTCCCTCCTCATAAAATTCTTAGGCAACAATTTTCAATTGCTTCAAAAGACGAAGTAGCCATCTCCGTAGATATAAAATTCTGTGAAGCAAATTAGGCTGTGGCAGTTGATTACTGTGGAAACCAGCACAGAAAAAAGATGAATATGGTGAAAGTCAATGCAAAGTTTTGTTTTTGTTTGTTTGTCTTCCTCTGAGATTTTGTACTAGAAATATTTTGGCCAAACCTGAACCTAAAACAGAAGCCAAAGGTGTCCCCGAAATCTAGTATTTGACACAGTACAGGACAGCCATAACAAAAAGCAACGGACAGCTGCATTTTTTTTAACAATCCTTGATTTTTATGTGATTCTCTGCACACACGCACACACACACACAAAAAAAAAAAAATAGAAAACACATCCTAATCCATTGGATACCTAAATTGTAACAATCTATTTTACAGATACAGATATACGGGAGTTCATGCACCAGGGCACAGCAGATTCGGCCATGCAGAATACTGTGCAGCTCTAACAATCTGTCTGGTAGTTGTGTTCTTATTAGGCCCATTCAGAATAATTCTATCAAAATTGTTTCCAGAAGAAATATGAGTTGTCAGGAAAACTTATTGAATGATGTCTGATCTTCGGTAGATATTGTAGAAATGACTGCTGAAAAATTGGAAACCAATGAAGCTCCTCAAATGAGAAACTTAAATTGGAGAGATGGAAATGGTGAACTGTTGCAGATTTAGTTGTTGTGAAATCCAGTTCACAGAACAGCAGTGGGAGAACAAGACATTGAAGAATAAACTATGATAAAAACTATTCTTAATTAAAATCTTTGAAGCTGTATTGTTTTTTAACTGTCACTATTATACATATTTATATGTATATTTACATTTTGATTAAAGAAAGCACCGCATTTTAACCAGAGTGCTCTCCCACTGAAAAGCTAGATCCATCCTAACAAAATAATTTCATTGTCCTCCACTCAGTCACAGTTAAAATGGACAATGCCCATATCCTCTGTTGGTTTATGACTTGTATGACTGTTGCATTAACTTCAATAAAACTTCACATGGTATAAGTTAATGCTGAATCTGGGCTCAGCACGTCTAAAAATGGAATGGCCATTGTGAAGTCATTTAACTAGAGCAGACAGACAGGTGCTGATTGACAAAAACTGGCAGCTTTATTACTACTGTCATTCTCACAGTGAAATGCATAGCCTTGAGATACCGTCCTAAAAATAAAGGCCAGATTACCAGACTGCATATATGGCATAGACATTTTTCAGTCTTCCACGTGAGCACAGTTGTCACAGCATGTAGGACTAAATAACCACGCATGTAACTTGCTGAGTCGCTCCTATGCCTGAGATTGGTTTCACACAAATGGTGTAGCTAAACAAAACATTAATTTCTCAATTGGAAAAGCACTTGATGTGAAAAAAAAACCCTGAGTTTTACTTCAGTTTTTATCTTTGATCTGCTAGAGAACAGCTAGACTTCTTTTTCTATGGCTCAAGGAACATTTGTGCAGATGTCCTTTGCTCATATCTTTACATATTTTAAGATAAAGCTAGCAGATGATTCTCCTTCCAGTGTGTCATTAAATCTAACTTAGACTACAGTATTCACAAGTTATAATTTTTTCCTAACATTTTTCTAACAGCATTTATAGCTTTGTAGCTTATCTAAGGTTGTGATCTTTATGTATAAGGTCCATATGACCATAAAATCCTGTCTTCTTCACAACTCCAGACTGTTTCCAGAGAAAGGCAACAAAACCAGTGAGGGGTCTGGAGCATAAGTCTTATGAGGAACAGCTGAGGGAGCTGGGATTGTTCAGACTGGAGAAGAGGAGGCTAAGGGCAGACATTATTGCTCTCCACAACTTACTGAAGGGAGGTTGTGAAGAGAAGGGGTTTGGCCTCTTCTTGCAGGCAACAAACAGGACCCAAGGAAATGGCAACAAGTTGGACCAGAGGTTTAGATTGGACATAAGGAAAAACTTTTTCTTTCAGACAGTGGTCAGGCACTGGAATGGCCTGCCCAGGGAGGTGGTGGAATCGCTATACTTAGCAGTGTTCAAGAGGTATCTGGATGAGGAGCTACAGGAAATGGTTTAGTAGCTTGTGGTAGCAATGGTAATGGGTGGACAGTTAGACTAGATGATCGTGTAGGTCTTTTCCAGCCTTGTGATTCTATGATTCTAAATCAGAAATAGTAAATAGCAACCTGCTGCTCACCACGCACTTTGAGTTTGATGTAGGTTCTCTGATGATAGGAATGAACCTATTTCTCTGCATTTGATTAGCTAAGCTCTCTCAAAATTTTATTCTGCTGGTCCACAAATCACAGAATCATAGAGTATGGAAGGGATCTCTGTAGATCATAGAGTCCAATCCCTCCCCTAAAGCAAGTTTCATAAAGCAGGTCGCACTGGAAATGTCTGCACCTATAAACTGGTTTGTAAGCAAAGCTGGAGTGTACCAAGCAGCTCTCTTAAGAGACAAGCATAAATGTCACCAGAAAGTTTTCTGGAGCTTTTAGAAGAATGAAGCCAGAGGTGATGACTTCAGCTAGTAACCTCACAAACCACATGTGCTGACAGAGGTGTGTGATGGGACAACTGCCAGCAGCCCCTTTGACCCCTTACTGCCATATTCAAGTCCCAAAAAAAAAAAAAAAAAAAAAAAAAAAAAAAAAAAAAAAAAGCCATCCAAAGACACTTTAGCACAGCCATTCTGGGCCTATGTCTGACCTCACTCACTCTCAGAAGGCCTGGCCTTGTCTCATCCTTGGCCTACCCCTGTCTGCTGGAAGATGTGTGATGCCTGGGGCTGCCCCCATGCCCCTCCACCCACCCTGCTCCTGGCTGCCAGATCTCGTCCATGATGAGCACCCCCAGCCTCTGCAGTCAGCTGCAGTGCCCTGACACTGCTTCAGCATTGTTGAGTATTTAATAAACAACTATGTCAAATTAAAAAACCAAATGAAATCTGGCTGTGTTATATCCCTCAGCCTTCTCAGCCTCCTGCAGCCTCCTTCCTCTTCCCCTTGGCTCAGGGGTCCTCCACACCTCTTTCCATCAGAAATTGCATTATGGCCAATTGTTTCCTCTTCTTCTTTCTTCTGTCTTCTTTAGGGAAAATTAGCTATGGGCGTTCACTTCACATCCACTGACGTAATGATGCCATTGACCTCTTCCAACAGCTTTTGGAAATCCATTTTCATCCATCTCCTTAAGCATAAAGAATCAGGTGAGGAAGTAGGAATACACTGATAACAGAAGTGCTCAAACTCAACATATTCTAGATTGCCAGCTCACATTCTTAACAGGTGGTAGTGCTTTGTTTTTATCAGGTAACATTTAAATGTCTTAGAAACTAGGCTTTCATTTATCTTACTGGCAGAAACATTGCTGATATTTATCCTGAATATTCCTAATTTTCATCACATTTTCATTGAGCTCTTCTATACTGCCCTTCATCAACAGTGAAGTCAGGAGGAACTGCTACAGCCAGTTACTACGGCCTCCTGCAAAAAATAATCAGAGACTTATCCCCAGAAGCTGCAATAAAGCCATGTCTTTTAGAACATTATTAATTTCATTTTAACAATATGAAGCAGTAGCCAGCTAATATCAGCTATGCTTGCTTTGCTGGATTAAATGATGTAGCAGTTGGATTTCTTGCCATGCTTAAGGATTAACACACGGTAATTATCTCTCTTAACTTCTCTTTGAGAAACTGCATAGACCAAGTTCTTTAAGACACTGTCAGTCTAGATTTCCAGTTTTGAAAGTGTTACAGCTTTAATAAAAAAATTATTTTTCTGTCATGACAACTTTCTGGATATGTAACACTGGGTCTGGAAGTGAACACTTTTTTTTTTCTTTGCTATGTCTATAAAATAAATCCATTTACTAAACATAAGGAAACACTTTCAATGAAGCAACTAGTAATGGTTTTCCAAAAATCCTTCTCTATTTATAGGTTTTTGAAAACTAGAAATTTGGGTTTTTGCATTTTTAGTGACTTATTTCACACCCAAAACAACAGGATAGCAAAATAGGCAGCGACCAGTACATTTCTGATTTCACTGAATTAAGCCAACAGTGTGCTTTAAGTGAAAGCCATCCTGCTTAAATTCAAGCATATCATATCTCCATTTCACACAGAAACCTCAATAAATGAAATCAGTGAAAACAGAGCCCACCTACATTCCCATGCACCTATGTTCAAACTCACGACCGTGCTCAAGTTCTCACAGCTATGCTACATATGGCACTAAAGACAGTAAAACTGCAGGGAAACTGTGAAGAACTCAAGAAATAGACTAGATATTAGGAAGAAATTCTTTACTGTGAGGGTGGTGAGAGACCAGAACAGGTTGTTCAGTGAGGCTGTGAATGCCCCCTCCCTGGATGTATTCAAGGCCAGGCCGGATGAGATTGAACAACCTAGTGTAGAGGGAGGTGTCCTGCCTATAACAGAGGGGCTGAAACTAGATGATCTTAAAGGTCCCTTCCAACCCAAACCATTCTATGATTCTGTGAAATAGATGAAACTGGTTAGGAAATAAAATGGCAGATGCAGCTCAGCGGAGATAAACAAGAAAATAGTACACATGGATAGAATGATCCAAAACTTCACACGTGAAACAAAAGCATTTAAGCTTACCATTACCACTCAAGAGTCAAGCATTAGAAATTACCAGAAAAGGAACTGAAAGAGTAAACAGGCCATTCTGCATGCCCGAACATTCCCTTCTTGAAAAAAATGAGACAGAAAAGTTTCAAAGGACAAATACAGAAAGTATTCTATATCTTTGGGTAGCCAAAGAATATTTAACTTAACATACTTCAGCATTAGTTAGAGTAGCAAGAGGAAATTTAAATGGAAATTTTGTACCTGCAGGATCATGACTGGCACAACCATGTTTACTGTATAGGGAACAAAAAGCTAGTAAAAATCAGGCTCAAAATAAACAAGAAGCATCGAGTCCTTGGTCACAGACATCAATTGATAAAGACTGCTTTTATTCAGGAAGCATATACAGCCCCAAGCAAACTGGACAAGTACTGGAAAAAACAGCATTAGAGATTAATAGACAAACCATATGATGTTCAGGAAAGCCTGGAATAGAAGACATTTGGAAGCTAGAATACAGAAGGAAAAGAACCAAAAATGCTTTCATTGTTCTTATTCTTCCTCAGCCATCTGCTTTTGACTACAAAAGAAAAGCTATTGTGTTATAAAAACTTTTAGCTGGAACCAGTATAGCTATTCTTGTTTTCAAGACTTCAAGGTATTCAACTCCCTACAGTTAAATCTAAATTAAACGTCACCAATTAGCTCGATGTGATAATAAAAAAATATTATATATTTACAACTTTACATCTGTCAAATTGAGTTTTGAATGTCAAAAACATGACTTTACTCTGTAATTCTGTATGAGAAATTGTGTACCAGAAAAAGTCTTAAGTGCAGAAAAACAAGTTCATCAATAGTAAAATGGCAGGCACAACTTAGCTAGCAAAACTGCACACAGGTTGTTCACATACTGTATTTGCAAGTTGATTTTAAGCATTTCAGGGACATAAAACCAACACAGAAGCCATGATAAAGGCAATAGAAGTCAGAAACACATCTGTGTATTTACAATGGCAAAGTGACAAAGAGGGTGGCAAGGAAAGCTATTTGAATTACTGTATTGCCTGAAGACTGGGTAACAAAGAAAAAAACACTAGCATAAACATGCACTCTAATAGCATTTCAGAAGTATCTGGGGTACACTTGCTGTTAAGTTTTAGTTTCTCGGTCCTCTTCAGAAACAAATGAAGATGACCTGTCAGCACTGCAAGAACACACAGTATTCAAATGCTTTAGCACAGAAGTTGGAACACAGAATTACAAAGGATTTTAAACATGTGTATGAGGGAGATAAATGATACTACTTATAAAGCTTTGTTATCTGGAAGTTTTTCCAACATCTTCCTGGAGTGATTTCTTGGCCAGAAGAATCTGAAATAATGGAAAAGATTAAGCCTGTTTGATCACTTCTTGTAAAGCTGTGACCCACCTAGAGTATGTGATGTAAACTCAGAAAAACTTTTGTCTGCACAAACAAGGATTCAAGGTTCATTTCCATGAAATACTCATTTCTCTATAACACCTCAAAAATCATTCTAACAAGTAACTGGAAAAGCTGAAACAGCAGCAGAGGACAAATACACAAGAAAGTTTTCTCTCTATGAAGAAGCATAATTCCTGGATGCAAGGACATTCACTGTATGATAATATGCTCAACAGATTATTGCATATACTAAAAAGATTTGTTTTTGCATCAGTGGAGATTCATTGTACTGAATGAGAAGAGACTCCTACACCAAATGACTATTTAACACTCACAACTAAATCTGCCCCTTCCTGTAGATGCTTTGACTAGGAAGTAACAGTATATGCTTAATATTGTCAGGTTGAGTGCTCAGAACATAAGTAAACAAATAGCAACTGATATACCATGTTATCTAGATTTCAAATTTACATCTCTGCATACAAAGTTCCCTTCTAATGCAAGTTAAAAACACTCCTTCCAACAGAAGGAAAAGGACAAGTCATTATCTTGATAATCAAAACTGCTTTATTTCTTACTTTCAGAACGCGACCTAAGTCATTTAAGTCATCATCCGTACTCTAATTAAAATCAAGTCAATAGGGGCTTCCTTCCTATCTTCCCCACAGATAAAAGCATCCACATTATCTTCACAGCAATACAATAGGAATAAACAGAACACATTAGCACTTCTAAAGGATGCATTAACAAGATATATTTATGATAACATTCACTGTTACACGCTAGCAATTTCAGCAAGCCTTCCCTCTCTGACACTGAGAAAAATCCTGGATGCTCAAGAAGAGCAACTGCACTAAATTCACTCCTGGTTCATAAAAATAACCAAGTGTTCAAGTGTGGTAAGATTACTGGTAGACCTATTTAAGAAAGCAAAACTTTGTGAAGCTCTTCTATACACTGCCTTTTTCAAGATGGCTTAACAGAAATATTCTGCGACCTTAAGATACAATTTCAGTTTGCATTTCTGAGTGGTAGCCAATCTTCAAATCCTTTATTAACCTTACAACTTCGAATTCTTCTCGTGAAGAAGGCTTCCACCATGTCAGCTTGTCATATTTTCAGCAGCCTAGAAAGAGAAAAGCACATTCAGTCACCAAAAGCAGGTATTATTTATGTTGTAGATCCAAAGCCAATTATGAGAAAAGGGAAATGAAAGCAACACAAATAAGACAACAAAAACATAGGGGAAGAAATAGAACATCTTTCAATCACATATATGCACAACTAAACTTGTATATTACACACATTTAAACGTGTATACAAACAAAATATGCACAAGTATAGAATAGCAGAATTGCTGGGGTTGGAAGGGACCTCTGGAGATCATCTAGACCACCCCCTAGAAGAGTTAGAAATAGTCAAAAAAAACATGGAAAATGATGGGGAAAAAAAAAAAAGCCCCAACTGGCATCACTCTAGTCAAAATCTGTTGTAAAAATCAGAACATAGTCTTCCATAACAGATACAAACAACATAAGATACAGTGGAAAAGGAACTATGTTTAGATAGACAGTAAAGCATCAATATCCTTTAAAGGGCAGATGAGGATTTTTTTTTAACCTATAGTTATATTCTCTATTAACCAACAGTTAAGTGCTAAAATACAAAAAGCCATATACATTAAACACACTCACACACTGAAACCCTGCAAATTGTCTTTGGAGATATTTAAAGCACAGGCTAATGAGGTTACAGCAACGTGTAGAGACTACATTAGCAGCAACAGCCTCGTGAACCTGTTTACAAATGCTGCTGCATACTGTGAGGTCTAGGGTTGTATAAAGAGCTGATACAGACTGAAGAAGAAAGAAGCAATCCAGTCAGGACATGATGCAGGTAAGGGGGCAAACAGTAGCTGAAAGCATCCAGAAGACATTTGAAAGGAAAACTTACAAACTGAAGTATAGCAGACTGAAAACAGATCTGATTCTTTCAAAATGACGTGTGCTTTTTGGCAACACCGTTACCTTTAGAGCTTCTGTAGCCTTACGTAGTTCTTTAATGACTGAAGATAATGCTTCTGGGTTGATACCCTGCTCGCAGAGCCTCACACAAATAGACAAGGTCTCCATATCCAAGCCAGTGTTTAATATTCTTGAAATCTCAAACAGAACTGAAAGAAAAAAAAATAGCAAATCAGTCCCTACTGTGATCAGAAAAGTTATTTATCAGAAGTGAATTTCTTCTTTAGAGCACGGAGGTGGCAGTGGTGGAACCTCAACAGTATTCATGTTCAGTTTTCCCATGTGTAAGCCAGAAGTCACAGGCTCTGAATGTCTTAAATACAATGCTCTTAGGATGCAGAAATCTTAACAGTGAGCAAAATTCAGTTATTAAAATGCTTGCTGATTATCTGAAAGATAGGCTATAAGAATATCTGCTTTTGAACTCTAAACACTCACCAAAAGTCCTGCTTAAATCAACCAGAAGCTCTGATAGATTGTATTTCATAGCCTTCTCCTCCTATAGCTACGTCCAGCTTTACATCTAACATTAACAGCAGGCTAAAGGTAAGTAATACTATTTCAATTGTTTCTCATCACAAAAGAATGAGAGGACCACATGTCAGTATCAAACTTCTAGAAGGAGATCACGGACTCTTTACTGTTGAAACAAATCTCCCTCTTCCCTTCCAAATCCTCCTTGGATGGCCCATTTCTCTGGTACCCTTACAGTCTTCATTATATGCATAACACCAGACCTTGCTGCTATTTCATTTGTTCTACAGTAATCAGCATCCTGAAGCTAAGTTTCAAGCAATAAAGACTTAATTTATATTACTGTCCTGACCAAGGGGATAGAGTAGGTCATCCTTACCACATGAAATAAACACGGTGACTACTGCCCACTTGTATAGGCTATTTCCATAGCTGTCAAGCATACTAAACACATACTGTAGCATAGCCTCAGAGTTGCATTTTCCTAAGGCCAAGGCACTAAAGGCCTAACACATCCACTCCATCCCGTGGAAGTCAAAGGAAAAAGTCAGACACTAAGCAAAAAAACCCTTACTTCTACGTAAGTAAATCAATACTAATGAAGCTCTATATGCAGACTGGATTAAGAATACACTTAAGACAGGAAAGCAGTCAGTCAGGCTAAAGTCCTGGCCACGAAACACAAAGAAAACTTCCCCTCCCCTCCCCCAGCACAGGATATGGGTTCCATTGGCTTGGAGGCAAACTACTCCACATGGTCCATTGCACTCCCTGCCCATCTGAAATCCCAACACTCACACAGAGCAACAACAAACTGATGCATCTGTAATAAGTGCCAATAAATGTTAACTGCTCTCAAACTGTTAATAAGGACTGCTTAGTCTTTCCAGAAATAAAGAATTGTTATTTTCTCTACTTGTTTAAAGTTCAATATAAAATTTGCCGTGCCTGCTACACATCTGAAGGCGAAGTATAACTAACAATAAGCTCAAGCTTCCTATGACAGCAAGAATTGCTATCACTGGTCCCCATAATCTCTAAGTGTTGAGCCATCTCTGGTAGAGGTGCAACAGATTCTCCAAGAAACATCTGAGCTCTTAAGCCTGCAGAGAACAACAATATTTACATACGCCACTTTAAATCGAGTGTTTCACTTGCCTAACTTTTGTTGTTTGGTTTTTTTTGTTAATAGTTTTACCAATCCATCTGCTTTCCTTTATGTGATTTCATATGCAATAATAAAACAAGATGCACCACAGCTTTCATGTTCTATATTAAAAGATCTAAAAAACCCTGCCACAGGTCTGGCTTTTTCCCCATTCACAATGAAACTTAGTCAAGGAAAATCTAATTACATGACAGAGCTATCCGTCTTCTAAACCTTCACAAAAAGAAAGTGTTTATAAGCACATTTCCTAAACGGAAATTTGAAGAATTATTCTGAACAGCAAAAAGGACCCTAAGGCAATTTATTGAATATTGCAGAAGGATATTTCTAGGACTCCTTTAAACCAAATCTTTAAGCATCAAGTGGGTTTTTTGATCAATGGAAATGTTTACTTACAAAAAATTACCTGACCTCAGTAGCTTAAAATATGAAAGTGCATCCTAAATGCACATATTGTTACGTAGGAAGCGTGGGTTCCAAAATCTGAGGGTTAGCACACTTTTCACTGAAGTTCTTAAAGCCTTACTTAGCCTCTAGTTCTGCACACTCTTCCCTGCCATCCTGCAGAAACGGAAAAAGGGCAGTTATGAAAGTGCAGTTGTAGAACTTTGTATCACTACCCTCCCCAAGCAAATGTCTTTTCAGGTGCACAGCAGCACCAGGACAGCCTTAACCGTCTGCCAGTCCTCCCTTGCCTCCATCAGCAGCCTCTTGATAAGGAATCCTTTTGTAACTACAGCCATAGCTAGAATACAAGGAAAGGATATCAGAAAATAACAAATGTTAAGCAATAGTTCATGTGTTGTATATATATGTGTCCCAAGTGCCCTCACATCATTGCTAGAGGAAGCCCCCATACTTAACGCAAGGGATTTCTCATCAACTTCCCACTCAGTCTGAAACCCATGTAAACTTTTGGCATTCATTTCATGCTTACTTAAGACACAGCTGAAACATTCCTCCTGAACCTGCTAGTCTTTATTTCCTATAGTTGGCCCCAGTGGAGAAAGCAAACAATTGATCTTCAGCTACCCTGATCGTATCTCCCACACTCCAGAGATTTAGAAACGTTCTGCTACCGCTTCCAGTGTTATTTTGCCACATTCTCCAACCCACAAGAGCCTCAGCTTTCTGTATCAGGAACTACTCAAATTCTGCAGTTGCAACTGTTCCTAGAAGTTCTTAAAGACTGAGAGAGCTAGGGCTGTTCAGCACGGAGAAGAAAAAGCTCTGGGGAGACCTGACAGAAGCCTCTCAGTATCTAGAGGGAGGCCGTAAGACAGGGACAGACCCTTTAGCAAGGTCTGTTGTGGGAAGACAAGGAGAAATGGTTTCAAACTGAAAAAGAGGAGATTTAGACTAGATAAGTTGCTCTGGGGTGGGTGATGTCCCATCCTTTGCGTCATTCAAGGTCAGGCTGGACGGGGCTCCAAGCATCCTGATGTAGCTGGTCACTGCATGGACAACGAACTGGATGACCTTTAAGGGTCCTTTCCAACTCAAACAACTCTATGACGCTTCTCCATTTCCCTTTCTAAGAAAGGGCGACACAGACTAAACCAAGGTCTTAGCAGTAGGCGTATTAACAAGTCAACAGAGGCACAACGGTGCTGTCCGCATCTCCCTGCGATGCCACAGTGCAGACAGGGACAGGCCGCAGGCGCACAGAACGAGTCAAACAACCTGAGAACACCAAGCGCACGCACCTACAGCCCAAACCCGCCACCCCTCACTCAATCCCCAGCAGCAAGCTACACCAAACCGAGAAGCCGCGCAGAGCGCAAAAGAAAGGGAAAAGGCCACATCCCCGACCGCAGCAGCGAAGGGAAAGGGGCAGAGCCCCGAGCGCGCACCCTCCATCGTCTCCCGCACGGCGTTGATGCTGGCGGCATTGCTCGCCATGGCGACCGCGCACCCGGAAGCGAAAGCCGTACTCCCGCTTCGCATCACGTGACACCCGACACAGCACCCGACACAGCACCCGCCCGCTCGGCAACGGGAAGACAGGGGGGCGGGCTTGCGTTCGAATTTGCTCAGCGGCTCTCCGCGCGATTGGCCCGTTCGTCAGCGGGTGGGAGCCTACGATTGGTCCGGCCGCGGCCGCGGCGCGCGTTGATTGGACAAAAATCCGGGAGGGGGCGGGAGTAGTTAAAGAGCCGCCTGGCGCGACGGAGGCGGGCGGGTTTGATTGCAGTCGGGCGGCGGCACCGCGAGCGGGCTGGCCGGGCCCGAGCAGCGGGGAGCGGCTCCGGGTACGGCTGCGGTCCTCTGCTCCCCGCTGTAGCCGCTCGTCGCCTCGCTGCGGCGCTCCCCCCGCTTGCAGGTGACGGCTCCTGGCCCCCGGGGCCCGGCACTGCCGCGTTGGGTACGCGAGCTGCTCGCCTCACGGCGTTTGATTCCTCCCCGCTGCTTTCTGTAATGGCGCTTGCAGCTTTGGCTTCGTTTGAGTTTTTTTTTTGTTTTTTTTTTTTCTTGCTGGCGACCTCGTTTATCGGCTTCTCGCTCGGCCAAGCCGAAGCCTGCTTTGTGGCGATGAGTTGTTTTTGTTTTTTTTTTTCTTTGGCTCAGTGGAGCGATTGGTCATCTCCTGAAATCTTTAGGATGACCGATGGTGGAACGATAATTTCCTCCCCTCGCATTTCTCTCTCTTTCTCCTTCCCAGGCGCAGCTCACTGGTATGGGCGATACAGAAGAAGCCCAAATGCAGATCAGCCCCGAAACTCCCGGGCGAGTCACAGTCCTGAATCCCTTTGAAAGTCCAAACGATTACTACACCCTTCAGGAGCAGATTGTGTCCAGCCCTTCCGTCTTCAAATCAACAAAATCTTCATCTGTAAGATCTGACCTTCCGTTGTATGTCTTGCTAATGCTTAGAAGCACGTAACGCTGTGTATTTGATTTAGTGCGCCTTAAAGTATGTACAGACCCAAAGAACTTGGGGTGTTTTGTGGTTCTTTTGATGACTGCAGTATGCTTCTTTTAATGCTGATGCTGTAATTTGATCTTCCTGCCTTCTTGATAATGAAACTAAACAGCCAGTGTTTTGGTAGGTTGTCTTTCTGAATAGTATTGCTCAGTTTTCTAGTTCTAAAGTGTTAAATAAATGAATGAGACTGCTTTATTCCTGAACCGGATTTTGTGAACTATGCCTGATGATACCCCAAATTGAGACTTTGTGGTCTGCATATGGCTATCCTAAGTCTCCTTGGCAATGTGAAGAGGAAGGTTGCTATATTATTTGGATATCCTGGCTTGGATGATGATTGAAGTGTTTTCAGGGAGCCACAGTTTTCCTTGTGGCCACGGAGAAGCACCTAAACTTTATCCCATGTTTCAGATCTTTAGTAGACCTGTCCTCAGAAACGGAGGGGGAATAAACTGACCCCTTAGCTAGTTGTTAGCAGTAATCTTTCACTTAATACTATCTCATTAATAATTTTTCTTCCACCATCAAGGTAAAGAGGCCTGATTTAGTTGCCTTTAAAAAAATATATTTTTAAACCTGCAAGTATTAATATGTCCCTTTTTTTTTTTTTCTTTTTTTCTTTAGACACCAGGAAAATTTAGATGGTCTATTGATCAGCTTGCTCTAATAAATCCTGTGGAAATTGACTCGGAAGATATCCGACGCCAAGCAATGTATTTGAGTCATGCTAGGTAACCCCATCTGTTTTTGTGCAGTTAACTTAGCTGGAATAGCGGAGCACTGTTCATTTACTTCAGTGATGTTTCCCACATCATTAAAGACCTTTCATTCAAATTTGTCGATATTCATTTTCTTGTTCCTGATGTGGTTATAATATTTAGATGAGGCCACTTCCGGGTTGCTGTTTTTTGGTTTTAAGAACTGCTGATCCTCTCTGATTGCAGTTTGGAAGACAGCCAGGTACAGCAGTCAGCAGAAGCAAGGAAAGTACCTTGCCAATAACTGTTGTCTGGCTATTTCTCCTGCTTCTTGTCACAGCGCAATTTATCTTCTGGGAGTATACGGTATTGGGACCTATGAAGCATAAATGCTTCTGGGATGCCTGCAGAAGAATAGAGCTGGCAAAGGTACAGGTTGGAAATTAACGTGAAGGAGGAAAGACCAAGATTAGTGCTGTGGCCAATATAGAGAAATGTGTGTTGTCCGAATGGGTCTTTTCAGTCTGTCACAGAACTGTAGGGATTGGAAGGGACCTCTGTCGAGTTCAGCCCCCCTGCCAAAGCAGCTCCCTCGACCACTACCTCCTTGCAGGGAGTTGTAGAGATTGAGTCTCGTTGCTTCATACCCCCTATGATGTTTTTCAGTCTGTCTAGATTTGCTGTGGCCATACCTGCCTATTGCAGTGTCGTGCAGACAGAGGAGGTTATTTCTGCGTACATGTTTGAATGCATAGAATGCACAATGGCATTTTCACTTTATTTTTTTCTGGAGTTATGCACTAAAGAAAACCCATCCCATCTGCTGCACTAGCCAGCACTTCTAGAGGGAGATGTTTTTTCTGGTTTCACTGCTTCTCCTTTGGAAATCAGGTTTGTAGAGATGCTTATTCACCATGATGCACTGTGCATACAGTGATTGTATACATGTTCTTTTAGTACCGTACTACAATTTGGGGCAAGTGTCTTCTCTGAAATGTCAGTCATAGTACCTTCAGCATCACCTAGACAAACACTGAAGATTGCACTTCAAAGTATTGCAGATCTGCTGAAGCCTCAAGTCCATCAAAGCAGACTATGAGAAATTCTTTGTGTAGGTACACCAATGTATTCGTGTAGAAATAACGTCTGTTATCTGACTGATTTCTAAGATGATATACTCAGGGATACTAATTATGCATGAAAGTATGATGTGATTAATCTTCCTAAGATTATGAACGCTCACTGTAATCTTTTTGAAGCTTATTAGAAAGAAAAACCTGGAAGTCAGATCTGAATGTGACTATTAAAGAAAGTAGAAATGTAGAACACGATGCATCATTTGGAGATGGTTGATGTAAATATGTGGGTTATTATTTATTTTTTTTAATTACGACTTCTTTACTTATATTTAATTGTTATTTTTTGCAAAAGGTATTCAAGGGAATCTGTTAACTGATTCAAACTGAAGTGTAATGCCTTATTCCTGAGCTGAAGAAAATATGGCAGGGCAGCTAACTGGAAGGGGAAGCTCTACTGGGAAAGTGGGCTGTCTCAAGAATTTAAGAATGCAAACACCTTACAAATCCTGATTTTATAAGCCTAATTTCATGGCAATTTTAACAGTAAAATGGATTCATCTGAGAAGTTCAACATAATCAGATGGCTTATTTTGGAAAATCAATTATGATTGACTTTTTGTTCAGATGAAAAGCTTGCTTAGTGCAAGGAGTAAATAGGGCAGTGAATCTGTAATTAGGAATTGTACACATCTTTTTCTGATTCACTGAAGTAACTGAAAAGTGTTTGTCTATTTCTCAGTTTATGGTATAAGTTTATTGCTTGTAACAGTAAAATATTTTAAGGTGATTAAATTTTATTTACCACGATTTTCTCATATGTCCATAGAAGACAACAAACATGGCTGAGCTTCACTTTTTTTTTTTTTTCCAATTGTGATTTTTCTTGATTTTTTGTTTGTTTGTTTGTTCCTTAGAGTTGATAAGGAAGCAGAAGAGAGGAGGCAAAAAGCCATTGAGGAGGTAATAATGCTTTCTGTACTAAGTGTTGGTTTGTTTTAGCTATATGCCTTTATAAAAAAACAGTCACACTGATTATTGTTCACTGGTACCTCCCTGGGCAGCCCATTCCAGTGCCTGAACACTCTTTGGAGAAGCAGTATTTCCTAACCTACTCTACTGCTTTAAATCTGCATTTTAAATGGATTCATTGTAAGGTGTAACAGCCTGGAACCACATCTCTGATGGATAACATTAATACCTTGAGCAACTAGCTGCATCTTTCAAGCTGAGTTTTCTTGAGTCTAGCTTCTATTGTGAGAACAGAGCTTGCTATGTGTTTCTCGGAACTGTGTAGTAGTGCTCCTACCCTTAACATCTGAGCATCCTACAATGTAGCTGTGATGGTATGGTTTCTAGTTTGAAAAAAACCAAACCCTAAGGGCCAGTGCTCTTACATATTTTACTGCTCACTGCAGTGTCTTCAGTACTTCTACAGAAGTGTTGTGTTATTAAAGTACAACAATTTTTCAAACTGGAATTTGAGAAGAATTTTGCTGAACTCTACTCTGCAAGTGTGGTAGTGTGCAGTAATACTGTAGAGATCATTCACATTTCTGGATGAGTAATCAGTTTTGAATGAAACTTCTGTACAGTTTTCAGTCTGCAGGCTTGAAAGATCTGAGGTGTTACATACCTTGTGAGGGTCTAATTCAAATTGTTCTTTAATCTTTATGGACCTGAAATGTTGAAATTGTTTTAGATACAAGAGAAAACTGCCTTACAGGTTTCTGGGAAGGCAGAGTTAAAATTCATAAATACAGGTTTGTGAGTAGTAAAAGATATACTTTTTTTTTTTTTTCTTATTCAGAACGTTAATCTAAATGTAAGGTGGGAGTTTGTAACTCTTAAAAACATTAGTATATTTTTTCTAATCTAGTTTTTCACAAAGAGCCTCATAGTTCCTTCTCCTTGGACTGAACACGAAGGCAAGCAAGTTTCTCAGTTTAATTCAACAAAATGTAAGTAGCTTTTGTCTGTCCACTCAAAGTTATCCAGCATTTGGAAAAATTACTCAGTACTCTGTTGGTTTTTTTTCCATCCTCAGTTTAAATTTCAAGAAGTACTGCTAAGAGACGGCAGAACTGATGGACTTCTAGCAGTGTTTTCCAACTGTTTTCTTAGTTTCAGTATTATTTATTAATCTAGAATCTTACTTTTTCCTATTTTTTTTTTGATCCTATTTTTAGTTCTTTTTCTCTTCTCCCAACCTTTCTTCAGCCAGCTTCATGCAGACACAACATTGCTGAGGCAATATTGATAATAGCCAGCCCTTCTATCTCATTTTCTTTTTCAATATCTGCATCTCCTATTCTGACTGCTTTCCCATCAGCGTAAATATATGGGAACAGAGTTCTGTTTCTTTCTAGCTTTATTTGATATGTTAATTCCTGTTGTCCTCACAGTGCTCTGCTGTCTCACTGTCGGCATACGTAGCGTTGTAGCTTTTGGTGAACTTATTCAATGTATGCAGTTATCAGGTTTCAGTATTACTGTCCTGTAATCAGCTATAATTCCAACTTTTCTTTAGTGTTCCTTTCTGATCTCTCCCAAGCCTTAATACAACTACACAAACTACACAACTACTTCTGTATCAAGTACTCTAATTTAATGCTCCTACGTGTCAAAACTATGTGCAATTTAAGCTTGAATTTCTTATCTGTTTTACAGCCATAGATCTAAATAACATTTCTCCAATTGGAAGACAGCTAACTTTGCCTGGGAAAAGCAATGGTGAGTAAATAGCATTGTCTGAAGTCTCAGCTTTTCTTTGAAGTGTAAAAACTGCTTTTTATGACTACTTAATTAGAAAAAGGAGTTAATTTTTTTGTTAATATTTGTGCAGAAAAATTCTTGAACTGACTTGTATCTGTTTCCCACAGTAGTTTAATTCTGTTGCATTGGTATATATTTTTCCAGAAGTTAAAAAAAAAAAAAAATCCTTTGTAGAATGCATTTTTTTTTCCCCAAGTCCACATTTATATACTATATTTTGAATTAAAAATAATGAATATAAGCTTTGGGTTTTTGGGGAAATTACAGTTTTGAGAAGCCTTTAATGCTTGGATTGTTTTGAGTAACAGAACCTCGGTTATTCTATCTGCCAAATAAATAGTATAAAAGATGTCTTAAGATTTCTGCTATTTCATTTTGGCTAAGTAATTATTTTTTCTTCAGGGTATTTTGACCTTTCTCCGAGTTCCTCTTCAATCCTGTCTTTCATCAGAGTTCTTTTTTCAGTTAAGAATCTCTCTCCGGAGGCCTTTATGCTGCACTCCTCTACTTTATCTCCAGGCCTGAATATGTTATGTATAGCATTGCCAAATCAGACTCCTAGCCTTAATTAACAGTTTTCCTTATTGCAACTGTAACTTCTAAATAGCTCAATCACAGTGCAATTTAAAAGCAAATCTTTGTTTCTACAGTTTTACTGAAAGGTCACTGTAAGCTAATTCTGTTGGTTTTATTCCTTGCAGCTGCTTGTCAGACAGTACTGTCTTTGCCAGTGGATTTTAATTTAGAGAAAATACTAGGTATGTGTGTGTTGCAATTTCTAAGTTTAATTATGGATGTCTAAATAGAAGACATTTTTGTCTTGTTTTTGCTTAATGTATGAATGCGAATTTTAAGTGAATGTTAAGTGGCTTTAAAAGTAGTCAGTTATTGCATGTTGTGTGGGATGCCTAAGGAGGTTGCCGTGATTAGAGTTTAGGCATAAAGGTGAAAGTGGAGGGATACGGAGGACAATTGGAAGTACAGTAAAAATTATCAAATGCAAGAAAGTTACTAAGCAGAGGGCTTTTTTTCCCCCTTAGTGTAGAGGGTTACTCATCTTTGCAGAGCTAATTTACTCACAGATTGCTGCCAGTGAGGCTTCTAGTCTAACCAGGACGTGGGCAAATGTATGCTGTGATTCTATACCTTTTAATAAATCCATGGTGGTGACTAGCAGTTGTGTGGTGACAAAAATGCCGCAATCTCTGAGAAGACTAGTCTAAAATTAAGTCTGATTATAACTATTATACGAAATACTTCAGTGCTAGATCTTAATAAATGCTTCCATCAGTGAGTAGGTTCTGAATTCACAACTCCTCTTACAAGAAAAAAAACAGATTAGAGCAAGATACTTGAATAAGTTTTTGTTGATATGATCTACTGTAAACTATAAACTGCTTTAACATCAGGTTGAATCTATAAACATCAAAGCACATGAGAAACTTTGAAAAGGGTTTTGTCTTACCTTCACAGTATAACCTATTCTTCCAAGTTAAATGTTAATGATTATAGTCAGAAATGGAACTGTGATAGACAGTGGATTTGTTGTAATGGTAACCAGTGTTCATTTGGAACAGGTCCGTAGATTTGTTTCATTTCTTGCTGTGTTGGGAAATGGAATTAAAAGTTTTACTTTCACAGTGTATATCTCCACAGTGGAAGAGTTTTCTTCCATTCTTATTGGAAACAATTGCCTCCCCCTCCTCCCCTTCATTTCTAGGTGAATATTTTAGGACTGATGAATATGCAGATCAGTCTCAGGAAAATTTGAGCACTTCATCACTCAGAAGAAAACTGTTTTTAGAAGAACATGGAAACATATCTGAATGTCTGTCCCCTTCTCTGCATAATCCATGCAGTAGTCAGCCACTTGGAGTGCTTTGCTCTATAGATATATCTCCAGTCCGGTGCAGAAGCCCCCTGGAAACATCTAGTTCAGTAAGTAGCCAGATTGATGTTGACGGGAGGTGACTTTGGCACAAACTCTTTACAGCAGGCTGTACCAATTCTATTTTCCGACAAACTCAAGACAGTCGTAATTCTTTAGTAAGCTACAGCCACTTTATAGGAGAGTAGGTATTAGGCCAGTGTTTTTGGATTACATTTTCAGAACAGTTTATATGAACAAAAGTTTTGAGAGAATGAAACTAATTGTTTTATTATAAAAAGAAAATATGATGGTGTGCTGCTATTCCCTTTAGAAGGGATTATGTTTTAACTTCCCTTTGCTGTGAAAATTAAGTAGGATTTGATATATAAAAAGTCACTGAACTGTTTGGTCATGAAATATGTTTACATGAAGAAAAGACCTATTTAAATCAATGAAGTCTGTCTAAAATATTAGCTGATATGAACAGGAGTATAATTATATCCCTTATACCTCATAAACATTTGTTGTGGAAGAAATTACTTATCTGACAAGTAGGTCTCTGAACGCAGTGCTAGATGTGCTCCATTGACCAGTGAATTCAGATAAATAGATAAATATTAGAACACAAAACAATGTCTGTTTCTTAAATGAAGTGAGGTGAGTCCTACTCTGAGGTAACCACAGCACAGCTAAGCTGTTCAGGTGGTGTGGCTTTGTCTATTTGGAGGCTGAAGTGCATGGGAGGAAAAAAAAGAATCGTAACAAGAGTGTGGCTCAAAAGAAGTCTGCATTCTGATGAACTGGTAATGTATTCCTACAACACAGTTATGCTGTTAGGTGGTTCTTTTTTGCACCACACTCTTAAGCAAGGTGTCTCTTATTTTTCTTCCCGAGGAAAATTTTATCTCCTTGTGAGTTAAGTAATTCAGATTGATTCCATAGCGTGTAAATAGTGGTCAGCTTTCGTCTATCATGGTACAAGTGAGATGCAATTGAATACTCAAAGAACTGAGTACTGTTTGGGTTTCTCATTAGTAATATCCACTGTATTTATGAACTATCTTAGTTGATGTGATGTGACAATTTATTTGTCATAAAGTGAAAAGTTGCAACTAGAATATCTTAGTTGAGCTAATGATTTTATAGAGATCGTCTCATAAGATTGGATTTCCTCAGTATTGCCATATTAAGTTTTTAAATGACAACTTGTTATCACATTAGTCTAAGTTTACATTATGAAGATATTCTTTTTTGGTATTGAAGGGTCAGTTTTCATCCAGCCCTATTCAGGGAGGAGCGAGGACTTACAGTCTGGGAAGTATAACCAGTCCCTCATTTCCAGAAGGGTCTCCTGCACGTAATGGTTCTCCTACTTTTTCACCGATTGCTTTTCACATAAGACATACACCACTGTCAGGTATGGTTTTCTTGTATAGGTACTGTTCTTTCTTGATGTATATGATTTGATTATTAAAACAGTCCTGCTCTTACTGGAATTTGTTTCTGTTCGGGGTCAGAAAGGCACACAGCTTGACACACCGGCACTCTCCTTCTGTATGGCACGCTTACAATAAGATACCTTAATTGTGTGAAACAACAGAATTTTGCAAGCAGATAAATTTCCCTAAGAAAAGATGATTTAGAAAAAGGAATAGAGACCTAATGAACAAAATGTAAGGGATTGATTTAGTGTAAAGAGGGGGTTTAAACCTGAACTGAGTCACAGTTCTGATTTGGAACAACCTGAAGCATTTTAGTTGGATGAAGAATGTTTAGTTTCGGTTTTCAACTCATGTGACAGTCAAGATTATTATATATATTTTTTTTTTAATGAAGAAACAACAGCTATTGGTGTTGTTGCTCTAGAAAATCGTAGAATCTTAAGACTGGCTTTGGTTGGAAGGAACCTCAAGGATCATCAAGTTCTACTATCCCCTGGAGTAAAGCTAATCTCAAGTAGTTCTCCCTTTCTGCACACATGGGATTACCCCGAACCGACTGCAAAACCTTGCAGTTTGCTTTGTTGAACTTCACTAGGTTCACATGGAGCCACCTTTTGAGTTTATCAAAGTCCCTCTGGATGACACTCCTTCCTTCTGCTCCACTCATCTTTCATCCATTACTTGGAAAGACTTAAGCCATGTATACGTGTGATTTTGCTTTGATCCTTGTAATATTTCAGTGCAGTTAGTTATATATAGGGATTGCATTGGTGTTTTCCAATTTGTCTGATTATCTTTTTTCTTAACAATTTTATTGCTACTCAGATTTACTTTACATGCTTATAGAAACGTGGGTTCATATCAATTCTGAAGAAAGCCACAGAAGCAGCCTGTGCCCATAATGCTGTCAGCGGAACCGAAATGTTTGGAAATGCAAGGTGTCAGCTGATGGCATTGTTTCCCTTGCAAAATATATAATAGGGAAAAAAAAATGGTGATAAAACTTGGATTAAAAAGTTGCCTTTACCATGATTATTGTTTTTGAAGGTGCTGGAGCAAGGAGGCAGTGCTCTGTGAAATACTGTGTAGCTGACTGTAATCATTCTAAGGAGCGTAAGGCTTTGAGGACTATGACTTAGAAGTACATCTGATGGAATAACTTTGTTTGTTTGTTTTTCTGTTGACAGACCAAAGAAAAGTTACATTTTGTTCTCCAGATATTCCTTCTGTCTCAAATAGAATGACACCCGCAAGTACGAGAAGTCCTTACATAGATGGTTGTTCTCCAATTAAAAATTGTTCTCCTATGAGGCTTGGAGGATGTAGAGGGACTGCCCAGTATCAAACTTCCGTCATCAGAATACCATTTGCTGTTGAAAATCGCGAGGAGGATGAGGACAAGGAAAATGCTTCTCCAGCAGAAGTGAGATTCCCGGAAATGGATAACGGAATAAACTTCTGTCAACAAGATGGTGATACCTTTGCACCTGGTACACGCCTCGTTGTAGCAACGGTGTCTATTACACCAGATCATTCAGAAGCTCGTCATCAAAGGCTGTCATCCTACCAGGATATCGAAGGCTTGAAGGAAAATAATACTGTAGATATGGCCGATGCAGCTGAAGTGTCAGAGAACACTTGGATTAAAGAAACAATTGGCAGTAGCAGTGCACCAATGACCAGCTTTATGACAGGGATTACTTTCAGTATTGAAAATTCTCGCATGTGCATGTCGCCGCTCGCAGAAAGTAGTGCAATTCCATGTGACAGCAGTAGTATTCAGGTAAAAAAATAAAACTGAGCTCAACATGATGTTCAGAACATCTTCCATTCGTTGTATTTTTTTTTTTTCACTCCGAATGAACATAGTAAAGATTCAATTGTGTTAATCGTATGCAGATTACATCAGTTGTAAAAAATCTGTGGGGCTTATTGGTGGTGAATTGGTGTAAAATCTGAGGGGTTTAATGGTGGTAAATTGGAGTACAATTTTAAGGCTCTGGTTCTTGATTTCAGGTGGACAGTGGCTATACTACCCAGACGTGTGGAAGCAGCATAATGGATACTGCAGGGGCTGAAAACAGTTGCAGAGAAAATGATATGAACGTTAACACACTTCAGACTACATCTCAGCTTCCTAAAACAAAGGTAGGAGTACACTTATCATACGGAAGTGATAGCTTTTGCATGTAATGCATCCATTCCTTACTTTGTTGTGTCAAGGATCCTGAGAGAAAACAGTCTCAGGGAATTGAGGGTAAAAAACAGCCAAACAAAACAAAAACACTCAAACAACAGTAAAAGCCCCAGCATGTTAATATTGCATCTCATAATCAATGGGAAGTTCTTCCAGAGACTGGGAAGCAAGGCTGGTTTCTTTGTGGGAAAGAGCAAAGGTCATCTCCTCAAACTTAGCAACTATGGTCTTATTTATTTAGTTCATGGTTTACTGCTCAGCGTGATTTATGGTCTTTGATGGAAGGGGAAATGGCATTGACCAGTAATTATAAAAATACTCAAGCCTACTGTATGGGAACTGTTGGATCACGGCCTGAACCACTGATGGATCACCTGAGGCAAGCACTGAGTCAGCCACAGGAGCACAGGTGAAGGCAATGCGCCTGTGTGACCAGAAGGGGTGGAGTCTGGCTCCACCTCTCCCAGACCCCATTTAAGGGCTGACCACCACTGGGGAGGGATCTCTTGTTGGAGATCACTCCTTTGGAGTTTCTTATCATGAGCCTAGGACACGGGTGAGCGTTTTCCTTTATTTTGATTGTCTCTTTCCATCACAATAATCTCTCTAACTATGCCGTCTATAAAATATCTCAGATACAGTACTGTTTGGCATTATTCCTGCTGTTAACCATACACCTACTTAGCCTGTATCTGATGGGTTAACAGCTGCTTCTTCACCACGCTAGGGAGTGTACTGATGGAGTCTCATAGATCAATTACATCAAATTTTAGTCTCTGGTCAATTAAGACTTGGATAAATGTGCCCATGCAAGAAGAACGGAAGGATTTTTTTTAATCCAACTGATAAAAATACCTGCTAACTCTGAGGCCTTATCTCAATCATCGTGTTGGGTATAAACTGTGTATGAAAATATCCTTCAAAAATCAATTGTCTTTTTATCAAACCTGTTGTACAGAGGCAGTGGTGTCGTGCAACAAGCTTCTCCCATGGCTGGTCATTCCATGTATTGATCCTGATTAAGCCCAACTTTGTACTCTGGATTAGAATTTGTGTGATGGCATTAAGTACTTGATTCAAATCTCACCACAGAGAACCTGCAGAGGATGGAAAGAAACAAAGCATATGGTAGTCAGGGGATGAAATAATTCAGTCTGGTTCATTCACAGCCTGTGGTCTAAATTGGTTATTGCTGATGGGATATCTCAAAGGTTTGTCCAGAGAGTTCCCTTCTTCCCAGAATGTGAAAGGGGGCAGGCTAAGGTAGTAATTGTAACTTGAAATTTTCAGATATGAAGTTCGGATCTTGATTCTTTTGGGGATTTTTTTGAGAAAATAGTTTTAAAATAAGCTTTTTCTGTTTAAACCTTAGGACAATCAGTTCCTGGGAGCAAAATCGCCAGAGAAGCAATCCTGTTTCCATAAAGTGCAAGCACATCATGCAGTATTTTGTCAAAATGCAAACTGCAACATTTCTACCTGGAAACATAAAAATGAAAGTCAAATTCAGGGATTTCACACAAGTGGTATGTAGTTCTGATGGAGAACCTCAGTTGTGTTATCCAGTAAACGTTTATCTATATAATCTCAATTGCTTGGATTATACAAACTATTTTCTTTTGCCTGATGCAAACATAATAAATAGGTTAATATTTGGGGAATTTTTAATAAATGTGATTTTCTTTTTTAAAGGACTTGTTAACCAAACTTATTGGTGTCATTGTGTGATCCTTTTGAATATTAAGGAAGTTAAACTCTGTACAAAGAAATTGTAGAGTGTTTTTTCCTACCTGTCACCTCACTGCAGAGGCTTAGCATTTTCAAAGTCTGGGTGTAACTTCAGCTTCAAGAGGAAGCTGCAAAATGCGCAAGAACTCCTACAGATGGGAGAGAGACTTTTGTCTGGCAGAGGGAGTAAGCGGTATTAGTCTTGATTTGAATTGCTTTTTTCCTTAGCAGATATACTGTGTGACTACAGGAATGTTGGTGGGGGGGAAAAAAAACAGGCTGCCCAGAGGGGTTGGGGGTGCCCCGTCCCTGGAGGCATTCAAGGCGAGGCTGGATGTGGCTCTGGGCAGCCTGCTCTAGTGGTTAGTGACCCTGCCCACAGTAGGGAGGGGTTGAAACTAGATGATCATTGGCTAAGAAGGCCAATGGGATCCTGGGGTGCATTTAAAAGAGCATGGACAGCAGGTCAAGGGAGGTGATCCTCCTCCTCTACTCTGCCCTGGTGAGGTCTCACCTGGAGTACTGTGTCCAGTTCTGGGCTCCCAGGTACAAAAAAGACAAGGATCTCCTGGAAAGAGTCCAGCAGAGGGCCACAAAGATGGTGAAAGTCCTGGAACACTTCTCTTATGAGGAAAGGCTGAGAGACTTGGGTCCGTTCAGCCTTGAAAAAAGAAGATTCTGAGGGGATCCAATTCATGTCTATAAATATCTAAGGAGCGGGAGGCAAAGGGAGGAGACTGGACTGTTCTCTGCAGTGTGTGGTGATAGGATGAGGGGAGATGGCCACAAACTGAAGCACAGGAAGTTCCGCACAAATGTGCATGGGAACTTCTTCACAGTGCAGTGATGGAGCACTGGCACAGGCTGCACAGAGAGGTGGTGGAGTCTCTTCTGGAAATCCACCTGTGCAACCTGGGCTAGGGAGCTGCTTTGGCAGGGGGTTGGACTCAATGATCTCTAGAGGTCCCTTCCTACCCTACAGTTCTGTGATTCCTTTTAATCAAACAGCTTACTCTTAGAAGTATCTATCAGTTACCTGTATCAAACGCTTAACTAAGGTGTATTGCTGGTTACTTAACAACTAAATGATTGTGTTGTTACTTTAGTATTTGCAATACTACTGATGTTGAAGATGATCACCAGACTCAACTAATGTCTAGTAAGAACACGTGTCCAAACTGATGGTGCAGGAATGGCCAAAGTATTCCAATACGTATTTTGAAATGCAGCTTCTGTATTCCAGTTGCTGCAAAAGGTATTAGTTTAAAAAAAATCCCACAATACCTTTTAAGGGAAAGGAAGCCACCACTGAACAGAAGTAATGGGATGAGGAAGTGTGGAAGCCAAGAACTCCTGCCTTATCAAATGCGATGTGCTTAAAACGTATTAAAATCGCATTTGCTTAAAAGGTTATGTTCAAGTTGATTTATTTTTCAGCATGGCATCCTTCCAGCCCTGCTGACTTAAAAGGAGAATGACGGAATGTAATGGAAATACTGCAACTTCTGTTTGTAGAGCTCTGAAGTAAACCTTTGCGGATTGTTGAAGAGGTGTTCTAGCGGTTGCTCCAGCTGAAGTAGTGTTTCTTTCTTCTTGTAGCGAGGATAACCAGTCCCAGGATGCTGGATGGAAATACTGCTTCCAGTGCTGAGCAGCAGCCCACAGAAAGGCCTGCATCAAAGTGACAAATGCATGGCTGCTGGCACACTAAGCCTCAAATACTCGGTCACATCTACATTTTGAGGGAACTGAACACATTTCAGTAATTTCAATGTGAATATGAATGGGACTGTGTATGTGTCGGAACTGGGGCTTTGTGCAGCCACTGTATGAGCGGAACAGGTCCTGAAAAGCTTTCAGTGATGGGGAGCTTCTGAAAGAAATACACTCAAAAATGAAACTTCTATCAATAAAACAGTACTTGGTTTTAGTTCTCACATTTGAAAATCAATATATCTAATTAAAAAAAATAAGTAAAGCCTTCAGGTTTCTAAGCAGTGAACATGACACACGTTGTTATGGAAGTCAAAGAAGTAATGGTTATTTCTGTACCACGTTCCTAACGGTAACTGGACCTCATGTCCTGAGTGAGCAGCTCGATAAACGTGAAACAGTGAACAGTGCCCTGCTAAAAGGTGAACTGCACTGTACCAGCAACTTCTGGAGGGTTTTTTTTATTAACTTGGACACCTGGGTTATCAGTATGTCGAATAGGGCATTCGAAATGAGCCTTAGCTGATAAGGTTTGAAGCTCAAAGGCAAGGCAACCTGTAGTCAGATTAAAATATATTTATTATCTCGTGCCTTTTCTGTTTCTAATGATGACTTTTAACAGTAATGAGTTGAAATGGTGAATTGTAGATTTCTGGAATGATTTATTTTTCTAAGTCTGATTAATGAAAGTTACAGTATACGTCAGTCTAAGTGAGAAGCAGGGCTGTCCATGTCATTTCCGAGCTGTTCTGTACAGCGCATGTGATTAAGGCTTGTTTTAATTAAATCTTGTGATTCTTTGTAGTGCTGTGTTCTGTGTGCAGAGGTTTTTAAAGTAGCTACAGATTAAAGCAAATACAAAAATAAGAGCGATCGCTAAGATGTTTGATTGCCCCCTGTAAGCTTCTTCCTGAAGAACAAGGGGAAGGTAACGCCAGAAATGGCTGAGTGTGAAATAGTTACAGATGCTCCTTTGCCCCAATAAAATGTTATCTGTCCAGTCTGAGGCTTCAGTTAGATGGAAATTCTGAACGCTTGCCTATTTGCTTGATGTAATTCCGTAGAAGAATCTGACTGAAGGAATCATCACGGGACTCATTTGAGCATTCTGTTTCTGTGGTCGTCCTTAACGCATTGGTTGGCACGTGTTGCACAAAATGGTCCTTGTTTACATTAAATAGTTTTCTAATGAGAGTCTTATAACATGAATTGCTGTGAGTTGAGTAGTGAAACAGAATAAAGACTTGTCTTCAATACCTCAGCTGTTCAGTGCTTTGGTACATCTTTGTAGTATGGCAAGCTGCTATAAATGTATACATTTCAAAGCTGATTTCAGTTACCATTAAATGGGGTTTTACAATCAAAGTGCAAAAATCACTTATAGATCCAGGACCCTGTGTATTTCCTGAAGCTAGACTTAATTTGTAAATTAAGTTTCCAAGTAAGCGTTTCAGGACAGTGGTGGTGGGGTTATAACACTCATGTAATGTGCTGTTTTTCTGTTGCCATCAGTTAATAGTTCTAATTGTCTCCTTTTCAAGCCTTTAGATGGGCTTTAAATTGGATCGAGTCCTTTGTAAATGACAGCATTCAGGAAGCAAGTGAATACTGTCAAGTAACAACTAATTAAGAAAACCACTGAAGAGTGATTGACTGTAGCAGCTCACGAGTTCTGAAGATCTTGGAGGACAGATGATATAGCATATGGGACAAATCTGCACTTTCCTTGAACAGCTCCAGGAACAGTGACTCTACCACCTCCCTGGGCAGCCTGCTCCAATGCCTTACCCCTCTTTCTGAGAAGAAATTCTTCCTAATATCCTCGAGGCCATTCCCTCTAGACCTGTCTCAATGTACATGGTAGAAGAGGGCCAACCCCCACCTCACTACAACCTCCTTTCAGGGAGCTGTAGAGTGATAAGGTTTCCCCTGAGCCTGCTCCAAATTGAACAATCCCAGCCCTCTCAGCCATTCTTCATTAAGACTCGTGCTCCAGACCCCTCACCAGCTTCAATGCCCTTGTCTGGATGTATTCCAGGGCCTCAATGTCTTTCTTGTAGTGAGGAGCCCAAAACTGAACACAGTACTCCAGGTGCGGCCTCACCAGAGCTGAGTAGACCCATCACCTCAGTGCTCCTGCTGGCAGCACTATTTCTGATACAAGCCAGGATGCCACTGGCCTTCTTGGCCACCTGGGCACACTGCTGGCTCATACTCAGCCAAGCATCGATCAATGGCTCCAGGTCCATTTCTTCTACACAGTCTTCCAGCCACTCTGCCCCAAGCCTGTAGCATTGCCTGGGGTTGTTGTGGCCAAAGTGCAGAACCCAGAGCTTGGTCTTGCTGAACCTCATCCCAGTGGCTTCAGCCCAGCTATCCAGCCTGTCCAGATCCCTCTGTAGGCCTTGCTGCCTCCAGGCAAATCAACACTTCCAGCCAACTTGGTGTCACCTGCAAACTTACTGAGGAGAACACTCAGTGCCCATGTCCAGGCATGCCAGCAGCAGTACATTCAACCACAGCATTACTGTATAGGAAAGATGGACTTAGAAGAAACAGAAGAAAGTGTTTTTCTCGCTCATAAAAGCCATGATTTGGGAATAACTGTACAGCAAAAGTGTATTCCCATTTAGCTTTGTAAAGTGATTCTTCAAAGCTTCCAGTACAAGAAATTTATGAAACCGAGGTACATAAATATCACTGAAGAGAGCAAAGTATATATATCTACATTTCTAAGATGACAATGAACCATAATGCCTCTTAAAAAAAAAGTACTATGAATACTCTTTTACTGTGGAGAAGTATTTATTTTCATCCATACGATAAAATTACAGACATATTTGGTTTTAAAACTGTTATCCTCTCACACATACAAAAGTAAAAAAAAAAAAAAAAAAGACCAGTTTTACAAATTATTAAAAAATGTATTTAAAAGTAAACAGTATGTTTCTATTATTTTGCCCATAGGGAAAAATATGGAAATACAAATAATTCATGTCTACCTTTATTAACTATTTGACCTTGTTACTGTTGTAGCTTCTTCTTCTTTTTTTCTGGTGCACTGTTGCTGACTGTCTCTGCAGGTATATGTGCAGACACACCACCAGCAAGTATCTGCAGTAAAAAACAAGTCAGAAAACTGCAATTTAGCTTATACTATTCTGGTAATACATTTACCTTTTATCCTCACGAGAAAATACTATACTAATGAATCTAATTAAGTGTGAAGTGTCACGTAGCTATCACAGCTCAAACACTAAACAAACAGCACCATCCCCCCCAAAATGAAGCACTGTGAGTTATTTTGCAGCATATTTTCTGTTGGTGACTATACACATCAAACAGAGCCCCTGTCAGGCTCAGCGCGTGGCTCTGAGCACAGCCCAGCAAAGGGACATCACATTATGCCTTGGTAGAAAGACCCCATGAAAAAGGAAAGCCTGAGGACCTGTTTAAGAGTCTACCCACAGAACAACACTTGTGGTTCAATTTCAGTGTACTTGCTGGAACACAGCACCACAGTAGAAGCAAGAAAACTTAATGTATCAGCAACATCAAGAATCACAGTGAAGATTTTACTAAAGATGTTACAGAGAAGTAAGGTGTTTTCAAGAACAAGATGGAATTTTAAAACAAATTAAGACTGCCACAAAGTAAGAATATGCCATTTATCAATGGAATTAAGACAGCTGAAAAAAGTCAGTAGTGATTGGCATTTCATAGCAAAAGACAATCCTTTAAATGGAAACCCTATCCAAATGAAGAAGTAGTAACTGTAAAACTAAGTCAAATGTTAAAGGCCAAACTATTGAGGACCATTAATAGCACCTCTATGAGTAAGAGGTAGATCATTTTTCCTCACTCTCCCATCAGGATGCAGCTGGATGCAAACCCCCAAATCAAAAGTTAACCCAAGTGCCGCTGAAGGCCACGATAAACAAACAAAAAGGTAAGAGGAAGGACTCAACAATATCCCTCCATTCTAAAACCAAGTACAAATCAGCTAGCAACAGCTGGTGTGTTATAAACTCATCGCTTAAAATCGGTCTTGCTATTAGAAGTCATGAATGATGATGAAAAGTGTTCTCATAAAACATCATACAAGGCAGAAAATGTGACGCTGCGTGCATGTGGCTCAGCTCACGTTTTGAATCATGCACAGATTCAGGGCTAAGTGCAAGAGCGGCACTGTGACTGAGCCTAACAACAGCAGCTCCAACAAACACTACCTGGAGAGCCCAAGCAGAGGGCAGCTCAACATGTCACTGTATACCAGGACGCACAGCTGTTTTCTACTACAGACGTTATCTACTAGTAGTAATCATGAGGACTGCTATCAACTCAGACTAACACAACAGATCCAAATGTGTTAGGAAACATGATTTCTCAAGAAAACCTAACAATGTTGTTTATTTTCACTTTTTTTTCCCTTACATTATTCATAGATTCACAGATACGTTAGGTTGGAAAGGACCTACAAGATGATCTAGTCCAACCATCCTCCCACCACTATCCCTACCCACCAAGCTACTAAATCAAATCCCTTAGCACCTCATCTAAACGCTTCTTGAACAGACGGTGACTCAACCACCTCCCTAGGCAGGCCATTCCAGTGCCTCACCACTCCTTCAGAGAAAAAATTTTTCCTCAAATCCAATCTAAATCTTCCCCGGCGCAACTTGTGGCCATTCCCTGTCGTCCTGTCCTTAGTTATCTGGGAGAAGATATTTCTATTTACTCATTTTGTATACTCAATTACTGCAACAAACTGTTTACCAAAAGTCACATGCAACACAATGAAAGCAACAATCTTGTAACGCCATGCAAAACGTTCAGCAGTCCTGAGGTATGAGACCAGGTGAAAACCCCAACGTCTCAGATTTCAAAGAGAAGCAGCTAAAAGCAGAAACAGTCTTTAAAACCAGACACACACTTACAAAGAGATTACAGTTCATTATCAAGACAGACTTTTCTATTGTGGAAGTTGTGAAAAGAAAGCACTGCCATTTATGTACTTCTCTCATTAAGAATCAGCAATTACAGCTTCCTTCTGAGGAGCCCATCAGAGTTGCACAGTAATTTACTGACTGGAGCTAAAAGAAGATCCTACTGAGTTTTGGCTATATCCTGATGCTGAGGTTATTAAAACCCACAAACCCCATGTCTTACCTTTGGTTCCACCAATTCCATCCGAATTTTCTGATGCTGAATGTTGGAAGCATCTAACGTAACGTTCACTTTAACTTTGTCAAACATGTGGAGTATTGTGTCTTCCACAGTAAGTGATGGCACCTGTAAGTTCAAATTCTGTATAAATGCTGTTCCTCCTGTCTCACATTTTTATCCAAATTAATATTTTTATATGTAGTTCATAATGTATTATGGTCTTGAATGTCCAGAGAGTTTTAGGGCACAGGTACACATCTGTGTGGTATTCATTTGGACCATCAGATATTGTCTATTACAGAAACCCATTCTGATGTCAGAACCTTTCTGCTTAAACTTATAGAAGACCACAACAATACTACTACTGCAGATTAATAAACTTGAAATTAGAAAAGCCTCTATTACCCTTTTAACACAACTAGAATAGATTTTAGTCATTTTTGCTCATGTATCTCATAAAAAAAAAAATAAAGGCAGCTAAGAATAAAGCTTACAAAACATACCTCACTGTTGTAATCGAGTTTTGGTGTTGGTTTATCTTTTTCTTCAAAGAAGACTGTACCTTCCAACCCATACTTTGGAATCAAAACCACAACTGCATTTCTTCTTACAAATAATATATATGCATCTTCATTCACCACTCCCTTAGTTTTGAAGAACAGCTGTAACAGAAGATAAAAGGTGTCAGCACATTCCATGCTGGATTACAAATACACCAAGGTAAAAAGAGTAAAATACTGGAGTAAATATGAATCTACACTTGTTATTACATAGCACATCTTAAAAGTTCATTCAAATAATTATACTTGCTATTTATAATACCACTTCATTCAGTATATTTATTAAAAATATACATATATATTCATATTTATATTGGTTGGTTGGTTGGTTGTTGGTTTGTTTGTTTGGTTTTTTTTGTGTATACATATATAACCAATATCAATCACAGAACTGCAGGGGCTGGAAGGAACCTCTGGAGATCACTAAGCTTTTCAGTACCAGGAACGTACCGCTGAAGCTTTTCCTTAAAGAAGTGGCACTTCTTCATAACAATTCACACAGACATCCTACTGCTCCCCAAAGCACAACCTGTCTGTTATTGCTCAGTGTTTCCCACCTTCCTTTAAGGGAAGCATGAATCCTCCACAGATGAGGCACACATCTCAGATGTATTTACCTGTGTGTGGAACGCAACAGACGCTCTCTGCGCATACTGAGCCATTTTATGCCGATAATTGAGATTTTTACACAGATCTGCCAGCTTATGCTTATCTGTGAGTTCTGGATAGGTACTGTCTGCTCCTATGGCCACTGCCAGAAGACGATGCACTATAATGTCAGCATACCTGCAAAGATGATCAGTGATGCATCAAAACATTTACATCAATTTTCTGACTAACATTTTGGCTTTTTATATAACTCATAGCTCAAGAATTCTTTCTAACAGTAACGGTCTGCTGATAGCTCCCTATATTCATTAAAAAAAATGTAAAACTTAATTTCAGTCCTATTATTAATCACACAATGCTCTTGGGACATAGCTTTTACGACAACTTCAGCCACAGTATTTTTTTTTAACATATCTGTTAACAACCAGAATTTACTACTGAACTCCAAAAACTTCTGGAAATTATTTACACGAGAGACACCACCTTAAATTTCATTGTATTAAGTGATATTTACAAAATTCAAATTATCAATATTTTTCGTGTAGAATACGAAAGAATGTGTTTACAACACAGCTCCCACCTGACACCTCCCACCTCACTTTCTGCTTCATTTATTTAATGCTAAGTAATGTCGGTTTCCATAATACTTATGTAATGCCACTGTCTTTCCAATTTAAATTTTAAGCTGATCAGAAACACAATAACCTCGAGTGCAATCTCCTAAGAAACAAATCACTTCTTCTGTCCTCTGAAAATACTGGAAAATTAAAGAAAGTACCTTCTAATGGGTGAGGTAAAGTGGGTATAAATAGGTGAAGCTAAACCATAGTGATGGAAATCATTATCCATCCCAGAACAGAAATACACGGCTTGCATCATGCAGCGAGTGGTCAAAATTCGCAACAGCGTATTTAGGTATGGGAAAGCAGGAGATTCAGCTTTGTCCAACGATTCTGCTAAGGCCTTTGCAGAGTCTGTCTTAATTTCCAAATTCTGGAGGAGGCAAAAAACAAAAGGAACAGATTATAAGCAGAAATACCACAGCTGAACCCATGTCGCTCTTCGTAACTATTTCTGACCTCATAAATTCTGAACTGTAGGTAATAAGAGGACAGTTACACAAAACTCTTGTTTATCACTGGCAAAGAGGCATAGCTAATAGTGGTGACTATGTTGCAAAACAGTGTTCTGTAGCAGAGGATTTGCTCTATCAGTGTTATTGCACTCCTCATTGTAGTTTCAAAGGAAGTAGATAGGAGGCATTACTTTCAGAGCAACCCAGGTATTAAAACTCACACCAGGAAAAGTGATTTTTGACATTAGTACTGTTTTGTTCCCCATTGAATAGTGACTCCTGATACACATGGTATGAAAGCACAAGATCAGCAGAATGCTCCATCTATGTACACCACTAACAAGGAAGGACGAGCTAGAGATCAAATCGTAGTAAACTGACTGCATTTTATTAACAAATGCCAACAAAAATAAAGCATGCAAACACCTGAATGCGTCGGTTCTTTCTAAGTAAAGTAATTCCGGTTAATTAAAAGAATTCCTGTCTGTGGCAATGAATTTAGCCTTCCAAGTAAAACAAAGCTTTAAAAATCATTTTCAGATTAGAAATGAAAAGACTATTCTGGCTTTATAAGAGGGGGTTTTTCTGTTTTTTGTTTTTTTGTTTTTTGTTTTTACTCCTCTATTATTATTATTACACTGATATAATTCAGGACTTTTTCCTCTTTTTCCTTCTTAAAAAGAAAAAACAAAACAGAGGGACACAGAATTGCACGGAAAGGAATTTTTAACTCTCGAATGCATGTAAGAATGTTAAATGTACAACTCAAATGGGGACTGCAATTTTTGAACGTGAGCAGAAGATCCCGAAACTGGGAAAGTACTTTTTCCTCAGTTAAGACTTGTTAATCAAATCAGAACTGTTTCAGGCTAAACCAGCCCCTAGCTGATCTACAGAGGAGACGGAAACTATGTACACATACAAACATTTTCTTACTTCCAAGACTTCAACAACTGCTGTAACTGAGACTTTTAACTAACAATTGTCTGAAAAACAGCATACGTGGCTTGGAAAGGAAAGAAGCGTTTCACTAACAGTTAAAATACAGAAAAGACTTAGTGTTATCCAGTTTCTTTCTCTGAGAAATGTTTTGGTTTGTGCTTTAAAGCACAAAATGTCTCTTTTCATCTAAAGGCACAGACACCTTACTGCAGGAACCAGCAGTTAAAAAGCATACCAAGATACGTTTTCAAGACACTGATTTCCAACTGCCACTCTTGAATACTTGGCCAATCAGACAGAAAGCACAGCTTTTTAGAATTAATTCAATTAATGATAATGGTAAAAACTTGCCTTGGACATTGCTGCTTTCACAAGGATGTCATAATTTGATGGGGGAGGAGCAGGATGTTTCCGGAGCAAGGCAAACTCTGGGAACTCATCGTAAATTTTTTGTGCCACAGAGACATTGGCAAGCAACATGAACTCTTCAACCATGGAATTTGTTTCTCTATCAACAGAAAATATTTTGTATAGTTAGTATTAAGTTAGATACTTGCTTTGTGTGCCTAATGAAGAAACACTGCACCACCCTAACAATATTACATAATACTATCCAGTAATCCAGTATTTTATATTTCTACAATACAAGCAGTCAAACATTTTTAAGACGAAAAGCACAACAAAATGTACTTACTGAATTTCAAATACTGGGACAAAAGAAAAAAAATCAAAATATTCTGAAGTAATGAGTAGAGAGAAAAATAGTCTTTAAAATGGCAATGCTATCTCTGGAAAGATGAGAGATTTCTTATTCTTAAAAATACTACTCAAGCATGCACACAAAGCTGCTACTTACTGGGATAGGGATAGAACAATAGGTATATTTAAGTAACTGAGGAGAACAATGGGGCTTACTTAAGTTCCTTAGTTTGCAGATCGATAGGATCGTGAGTTTCACTGTCCATGTGAAAACGAACTTCTGGTGAGGAAAGTGTCAAAGCTCTGGAAGACAGTTAAGTGATATTACTGTAAAGGAGAAACAGCAGCTGAGTTGCAGGTGCTACATACAACAGCTTGCTTTGTAATGAAATGGTAATTAAAAAGAAAAAGGAATTAACATTCAAAACAGAAACTGCAATGCTGATATACATCACTATTTGCTTCTACAGTTTCAGATCTAAAGTGCTACTTCTCTGGTTACCAGAGGGCTAACTAGTTCCTGGGATGCACTAAAAAAGGGGTGGCCAGCAGGGAGAGGGAGGGGATTGACCCCCTCTACTCAGCTCTTGTGAGGCCTCATCTGGAGTACTGTGTTCAGGCCTGGGGCCCCCAGCACAAGAAGGACAGAGAGCTCTTAGAACAGGTCCAGAGGAGGGGCACTAAAATGATGCGAGGGCTGAAGCATCACTCCTGTGAAAAAAAAGGTTGAGGGAACGGGGCTTGTTTCGTCTGGAGAAGGCCCCAGGGAGACTTCACTGTGGCCTTCCAGTACTTGAAGAGTGAGTACAAACAGGAGGAGGAATGACTGTTTACACAGGTCGATAGTGATAAGACAAGGGGGAATGGCTTTAAACTAAGACAAGGGAGATTTAGGTTAGAGATTAGGAGGAAGTTTTTCCACACAGAGGGTGGATCAGCCCTGGATCAGGTTGCCCAGGGAGGTTGTGGATGCCCCATCCCTGGAGGCACTCAAGGCAAGGCTGGATGTGGCTCTGTGCAGCCTGCTCTAGTGGTTGGTGACTGCCCACGGCAGGGGGGTTGAAACTAGATGATCTTTGAAATCCTTTTCAACCCAGGCCATTCTATGATTCTATGATATGATTCTATAACATCAGCACGAAATTCATAATCTTGATCAATTTTGCAAAGGATACTGCAAGTTTTGTACTTTTTAGAGAACAAACAATTATTTTTTATGCAAACCAAAATGGCAAAACGCTTCTCTTTCAAAAGATTTTAACTAGAAAAAGGGACACAGAGCATCTTCGTGTAGATCAACAGCAACAAACAGATTTAAAAAAAGGAACAAAAACAACAGTGCCACTACATGGTTTACCCATTATCAATTCTTTTCTTCTTCAGAATTTTTGCTAATTTGTTTAGTCCACGTAGGCTGACAGTAATATCATCATTCATAGATGCTGAATCAATTCTCATCTGTGCTTCAGCGTATGTGAGAGAAGCCTTGGAGAGAAAAACAAAAAGAAAAAAAAGAAAACATCAAATACTGAAAAGCACACTGTCACCTTGTTGTTCATTTGCAATAATACAAAGCTTTATGTTCAACATGTGTACATGTCATTCTCAGAAGAACAAGACAGTGCTACTGAAGACTCCACAAAAAAACAAACATTTATCAGCTATTTAAAACAATACTCTAGAACACTTACCTACTCCATTAAATAACCAGCTGGTGTATACGAGCTATGCCCAATATGTATCAATACATTTATACCTTTCAAATGAAATATCAAGAGTAATTGTACAAAAAAAGAAACAAAACACTGCAGCATTAAACGATTAGAAGAACAGGGCAGGACAAAAACATTTCCTTCGCTTAAGGATTTAAGCATCATTTTCTAACTTCAAGAAAGTGCATCAAGTAATAGAAACAGGAAAACTTTAGTTTACAATCTGTCATAAAAAATGTTTTTTTCTTCTTATAAATAAATACTGTATTCATCCAACTGACCTTGGAATTAATAATACTCTTTGTAAATCTGGTTTTGAGAATTTCAGCCTTTCGGTTCATCTCCCATATACACGAAAATGCAAGCCTAGGAGAAGTGGGGTTGGGGAAATCTGTTAAAATCCATTCACATCCATCTGGAGTTCCTTGTCAGGACCAAAATAAGGACCGTATACATATACCTGTCCACATTAGATCTTAAGGAGCATAAATTGGAGCTAAGCAGTTCTGGAACCATATCAATCCTCTGCAAAATAAAAGAAAAACACACCACTAGTCATAAGTACTTAATACTGTGTTTTTTAGTACACTAAAAGCTTGGAAATAATAATTTTGGGTTCCCCTCCCCCTTACACCCACTAAAAAGAGCTATGATTTGTGAAACAAAAAGTAAGCTACTATGGAAGAAATTCACACCAAGATCTATTTTTTATTAGATGCTGTTATAGTAGCAGTTATTTCTGAGATGAAACTGTGGCCTGTGAGAAGTTATATTAAACAAAATTAAGCGTAGAGCTGTAATAAATACAGATCATAGGAAACAATAATTTAATCATAACAAGAAAAAAAAAACAGAAAGGGCAAAATCAGGTCACCTCTATGCAACTTCAGATCTATGTTAAACAGCAGTCTAGTCTCAGAACAACATGCTATTTCTTGTTTCAAATTGGAGTTGAAAGGAATATTCTCTAAATAATTGATAAAAAAAAAAAAAGTCTTGTTGAGCAGAATGATAACCACCATTTTGATAGTGTTATACAGATCAGGAACTAAAAAAGGAAAGCAATGCAAAATCTAACCTCTTAATCGCACAAAAAGCTTTCTACATAGGAAACTTACTTTTTCACACAGATACACAGTTGTTCCTCTTTTTGCTGATTCCTCATCCAAAGCATTTCCTGGACGAATAAAGTGACTGACATCTGCAATATGCACACCAACCTTAAAAACAAACAAACAAACAAACAAAAAACAAACAAACATCTTACACATCTTGTGAAGCAAACAGGTCTCAACATAGAAGAAACTTCCTCACATTCTTATTTAAAACCCAATTTAGCTATTCCCTATTCCATCCAGCAACTTCTATATTTACAGGTAGGAAGAGGTGAAAGCATTACAAAAAACGAACACTTGAAGCAATTACCAACAATAAATTCACGTGTAATTTCAGTGGAAAACTGCACTCGTTACCAATTCAACTCTTTATACCTCTTTCATTTTCTTTAATGCTCGCTGCAATCTGGGTTTCTTTCTTTCCTCTGCTGGACTTTTAATACTGTCATTCTCTGCTATTACACATTAACAAAGAAAGTGTGCCTAAATCAGATATAAAGAGGTACAGAGCTTGTGTTAACCTTGTAGCTTTTCAATTACTTCTTTTTTAGTAATTCCTTAACTATTACAGCTGTAACTTCACTCCTTCTCTACTAGTTCCTTAAACTAGCCATAGATACCCATGTCCATGCACAGTTAAGGCAGTAAATAAATTCTGTTGCCTTCTCATATAAAATCAGCAGACAGAAGGGTAAATTCAGATGTTCAATTACCACTTCTGATACTGATGCAATGCAAGTCAACTATGTTCTTTATTCTCATCTCACAGTGGTTCTTTCACAACAGACCTACAGCTTTGCTTCTATCAGTTACTATTATTGCTGTTTTGAAAAACACGTAAGGAGGCAAACACCCAACCTACCTCCAGATTTCCATTTTCCATTTCTCTAAAATGTAATGCATCATCAATGTCTGTACAGCCAGGAGGATCAACACTACAAACATACAGATGCCTCAAGTCCTCCCTGTATTTCATATCCTAAAATTACAAATTAAAAAAAATAAAAAAATAAAAATAAAAAGAAAGGAAGTTGAAAAGAACATCCACATCAAAGTAGAAATTAAAAGAAACGATAATTTGAGAAAGGCACTGTGTAACGCTTTCCATAGCAATCAAATGTTTAAAGAGCATTTTTTAAGTACACAATTCCCAATATTATTTAACCAAACAAAAAAGATATGCAGAGCCTACAGTGATAACAAAATCAAAGGAATGATAAGTACTGAAGCTTCATTTTAGAGTAAGCAAAAGGAAACAGAATAAACCCATATACTCCACCATCTCAGAATTAACAGGAGCAGGAATCAAGAATTTAAGTGAAATTGTGACTATGATGTCCAGATAAATAGTTTAGGATAGGAATGCTCACAACTAACCTTAGCTAAGTCTTAGATGCCTACACAGCTGAAAGGAATTTAACACTTATGTTGTATTTATTTTCTGTACAATGGTTACAGAAAGATCTTACTTAGGAATCTTAGACTAGACAGCCAACTTTTAGATAGCTCATCTAAGTAACAACACGTCCAACAGTTTCTAAGCTCAAAAGAAACAAGTATATCATAAATAGTAAAACCAGACTACTTCAAAGAAGTGAAAATACATGAAATGCCGGAACAAAAAGTAAAAGGCCATTCCCCAAAACCAAACAAATGAAAAAATCCACCCCTAAAGGAAAACAGTTGATTTTCAAAGTTCTCTTTTCTTTAGTTTCTAAACCCACATTTAAGATACTGCGGAGAATCTGAAATTAATTGATCAATTAGAACATCAACTAAATAAGCAATTCTGCTAACACTAACATTCATACCTCTGAATACCATACAGAACTATACACTGGGATATATCAGAACCTTTTCTCTGATTAGGCAATGGCACATAAGCTACCACATTTGGTTACAAACCTATCAACTGAAACACAGAAAACCTCTCCGACTGAGAGATGATTTTTATAATTGGATGAATTGTAATCTCCCACCTCTGTCCAACAACACTTAAAAAAATTTTTAAATGGACTTGCATTATCGTGTTGTTTTTGTGTTTTTCTTCTGTTTTTAATTTTAACATGCCTATCTCGAACAAACACAGCTTTAGCCAAGACTTGTGGAGAACTTCTCTCCAAGAAAAATCAGATGTTCAGAACAACCTGAACTTTGAGAAGCCTTTTTTCCCCACTATTTTTGGTATACTGGAATATTCAAGAATATCATAATTTGAAGCAGGAGCAATAATTATTGCTGTAATTTTAAAGCTATTACCTTTTCCGTAATGCTCCATGGCATTTTTGGTAGGAAACTAAGGACGCTCTGAGAGAAAGGTTGATGAGGGACATCGTGTTCAAGGAGAAGAACTTCTGTCTCTGTCTCTTTATCTCCAGCACTTCCTAAGTTCTTTACAAAATGACCCTGAGAAATAACACACACACATATATGTATATACATAAACACAAATACATACACAGAAAAAGACATGCATGAACAGCAAGCATTTGCTCAGAAGTGGTTAAATATGTGAAATAAACCTAAAAGAAATACTTCAAATGTTTTTTTTTTTTCTTCTAATCATCTCAATCTAGCCCATTTTAAGTAGTGCAATTTCAATGTAGTGTATACTCGAGATGCCTAACACTACAATATTAGCACACTTACCATAACTGGCAAACAGCTGTCTAGGTTTATTTAACAGTCTAGCTAGTGTAAATTGGATTTCTATTTCATTATTGGAATAGCTGGCACATATGATAATGTTTCAAGGAAGTGGAGAAGTGGAATCTCTGTCTTCTCCATAGGGCCACAAAATGATCCAAGGGATTGAACACCTCTCCTATGAGGACAGACTGAGAGCTGGGGCTGTTCAGCCTAGAGAAGAGAAGCCTGTGAGGTGACCGACAGCAGCCTTTCAGTACCTAAAGGGGCACTACAGGAAAGAAGGGGGCAGACTCTTTAGCAGGGTCTGTGGTGACAGGAAAGGGGAAACAGCTTCAAGCTCAAAGAGGAAAGATTCAGGTTGGATATAAGGAAAAAGTCTTTTACAATGAGGGTGGTGATGAACTGGAGCAGGTTGCCTAGAGACATGGTTGGATGCCCTGTCCCTGGAGACTTTCAAGGCAAGGCTGAGGTTGCCCTGAGCAGCCTGATCTAGCTGTGGATGTCCCTGTTCATAGCAGGGCAGTTGGACTAGCTGACCTTTAAAGGTCCTTTCCAACTCTAAGGGCTCTATAATTCTATTCCGGTGATACTGTTTCATCTCAACAAAGCTTTCAGAAGCGCTGTCTTCATCTCTTTTTAGCATACAGCATCTATTCACTCCACAGAAATGTCCAAAGCCTATTATGGCTGTATGCCTGAGATCTAAACTTAGTTTTCTTCCTTAATAAACATTAAAAAGGAAACACTAAAACTTACATTAGGATACCTAGAATTCCTAGGCCAACCATCAATGGCAACAATTATTCTCTGTCCATCCAGTTTATCTGCCTGCCTTGTTTCAATTCGAATCCGAGGAATCCTGCGATCAGCTGGTGTAAACAAATGTCGCCGGGCCTGTTAACAGACAGAAAAAGGAACAAATTATTTCTGCTTTCTTTTACAATCCTACCCCTACAGTAGCTTTACTACCATACCTCTTTGATCTGTGACTTGGAGAGCATGCCACAAAATGGTCGCCAGTTTCGCTTTATGATACCCACTACTTTTCCTGTAGGTCTCAGCATGTTCTTGTTAACAGAAACCTTCAGCTGAATTAAAAAAAAAAGGTTAAAGGCCACAGAACTGTTTAAACTCAGTGTGCACCTCAAGCCTTACTGGTAATAGATTACATATCACTACAAATCCATGAACTCTTGTTATGACATCATAAACAGAGCAATGCCTCCCTGAGCCTCTTAAATATTCGTAACATGACTCAAGTTTTCTCACGGGCGTAGTGTTAGAACAAAGAACAGAAAAGGACTAAAGAAATGCTGTCCTGTACTACAGTCTCTGCTTATTCCCCCAACTACCTCAATTTCTTTTTCCAACCTATCATTTTCATTCTTAAGGAGCCCTTTTATGCTGCTTGAAAAATTCCACAGCAGTTCTCAACATAATAATTAAATGGTATTCCTATAGAATACAGTGGGAAGATTGAATTTTTTAAGGAAATGCAAATATTTATTGGACAGAGTACACATATGCGTGTGCACATACATTAAGCAGAATTGCTGCAAGTAGCTACAGAGAGTTATACAACTAGTAAAAAAAAGTAATTTTATTTCATACAATGTTTTCCTTCTCCTCTTCAGTTTCAATGTCATCTTCATTCTGGCCATCATCCTGCAAGACCACTGAGGACGGTGCTGCCCATTCATCTTTTGCCAACAACTCCACAGCTACAATATCTTCATGAACTGCTCGATTTAAATGCTTAAGACCTTGAATAATGATCTTGAGTTTTAGAAAACAAAACAGAAATACAAATGATTATGACGATAGCAACAAATGACACCAATTAAAAGAAAAAAAAATTAATACTCCCCTTTAACACCACTTACCACCGTGATTTAACTATGTAATCAACTTCAGTAATGAACAAATAAAATTCACAGTGTGAGTTTAACGTAACACCCACCTCTTTGTTTTCTTCAGCATCTCCATGAACCCAAACAGTAGCTTCAAGATAATTATCTCTGCTTGCTCGATAGGTTCCTTGGAGGTAAATGCCAGATTTTATTCCTTGCTGCAATTTGCTAAGAGGAAGGTGTTCTGGGAAAATTATTTTGCCACTTTCTATTTCTTTCTTTAAGGGAAAAAAAAAGAAAATAAAAATAGTTTTTAACTTCCATAGTTATTCCAAAATTGAACTCAGGAACATGAGCAAGAAAACATGGCGACACTAAGAAAGTCACTGTTTCTCTTCCTGCTTGCCAGCACTGACTTAAGAAGTTACTACACAAAAATAAACATCTACATCACTTATGTACTGAATAAACTATTATAGACTCCTAGAAAACCTTAGTATAGCATTACATAGCATACAGTATAGGCAGCTACGTGAAACATTAAGAAAATACATCACTGTGACTAAAATCTGAACTAGTCAGTTAAATGAACTACAGATAAATGCTGAAATGATCAGCTCAGCCTCCAACTCTTGCATGTCCCACTCCAGTCCATTACAGTAACAGTATGATGGAAATAATCTTCCCATCACTTCAGTGGTGTTAGTTTTCAGCTATGTCAGTCTAATGGGGCATGCCTGGATGGGGCAGCCTGTTCTAGCAGGTGGCAACCTTGCCCACAGCATGGAGGGAGAACCGGGTGGGCTTTGAAGTCCCTTCCAACCACTCTACCATAATCCTATGATGATGAGGTAACCTGTCTTTGAGACGCAGCATGCAATTCTATCAACTTAACTGGATGGTTACATCAAATCTTTCCATCAAAAATGTTCGTGATAAAAAAAACTTTTAAATAACAGGTGCAAAAAAAATCTAAATTGTTTGCAACACAGACTTTTGAAGCTTTCATTTTAGTTCAATTATCTGCAGCGTTTATAAACTTCCTTGAATCACCTGTTGAGTTGCTGAGAATTTTAAACATCTTCCAATAGGCATATAAGAAGCACTTGAAACAGCTGCAATATTCTTATCAGTTACCAAAAAGTTTTATTGTCAGAATAGTAATAAAGACCAGAGTCTTCTTTCTTGAACTATGTTAGTAGTCTAACATATGGCATCCAGTAACAAACAGCAACATTTTTCATAAAATAAATAAACCAAAAGAGAATGAAGACATACCCCTTCGTCAGATACGCAAGCAAGACGATCTACAAGATCAGGATTAGCTACCAAGCTTTTAATATACTCCTCACCTACAAAAGCACACACGAATATTTATGCAAGAGAGGTACAGAATTTAGGTACGAAGACACTTTAAATGTTATACGTGAGCAACAAGCTTAATACCCGTGCTGCTGAACTTACACGTGTAAGCAGTTATCCCTTCCTCAAGAGCTTTCTCCTTGTTATTTCTGTCATTCGTAAGAAAGATAACTTGGACATCCTCATTCTGCATTTTCTTCAAGTGTTCAATGTACCATTTTACTGCTACTCGAATGGCTCTGTCATTGCGGTCGTTTGAGCTTTCTCCTTGCTGCTGCTCTATGTATGTTTCTCTAATGGATAAAAAAACCCCACAAAAAACAGAGGAAGAGGGAAGGGGGAAGGTCAGCAAAGAGAACTTGATAAAACAAAAAACCCAAACACTTACCCATAGTTACAATTATTTTTGTTTTCAGACAAATAAGATTTAAGACATAAGAATTACCACTGTACAAACTTTTAAAACTTCTAATAACATTAAAGACCACTGAAGGCTTAGGAGACAGAAAGCAACAAGGAAGTGGCAGCTTCTTACACAATGTCCTCGCTGAGGATTGAACTGAATGGCCTTCAAGAAGAACACTGCTACAGCCACGATGCTACTGCAGCAGAAACCATTTGTGAGTATAAATAAAGGCAAATTAATTGCATCTCCATTTTTCCGCCACTAACACAGTTTTGAATTCTCCTACAGATTGAACTGGCAATATTAATAAAGCACTGGACTATGTTTGAAATGGATAAGCAGGATTCCATTGCTCAGGTTAAAGGTCTTGTCTGAGAAGTTCATTCAGTATTTTAATCCTTTTTTTTTTTCAGAAGATAGGTGTGCTAATACCAATCATAAAATGAGAAAGCTCCTGCAACATCCAATTATTTCCCAGTGGGGTTTCTTAGATGTATACAGTGTCGTACACATCCAGTCTCATTTTATCTGCCTAATTCACGTTTCAGTTCTTTTCCCAAACTTCAGTACAGCATTATACACTGTTCCAAACCTTACCGATGATGTTCATTGGTGAAAGAATAGAAGTGTTTTTCAGGGTTTCCAATCACGTCTCTAATTCGTTTGTACACTGGTGCACTCCGACTCCTGACTTCTTGTAAAACTGTTTGTAGCACAATGACATTCTTAATGACTGGGTCTTCAAGAATATCAATCTGAGGAACAAAATAAAAATGAATCAGAATTGTGTTTTTTTTCTACCCAGTAACATGAACTGAAATGCTTGTTTAGTATGCAAAAACTTCTACCAATAACGATGCACTACTTGTACCTTTTTTTCTTACTTTTTCTCTATTAAGCTGCACCTTTCTAATGTAGGAAAAAAAATTAAATTGGATTTTCCAAACTCTCAGTGACCTCAGTTGTGCTAAAGTGAAAATGAGATCATCTCCCTCATTCTGAGCCCCACCAAATGCAGCCCACATACATACAGGACTCCAATCAAATTTAAAGCCATGTCTACACTATAAATCTTATTCAAAAGAACTCGGTGATTGCACTTTACAATCTTTGTAAATACCAGTGCTGCCCACTGTATGACTGTGTGAGTAAACCATGAAGCAGTATCTGATCACTACCACAAAGCTAACACGAACTTGCCTGTGGAAACGTAGGCTTAAGTTCTCCAAAACCAATCCCACTGTTGCACTGCAGTTTTAAATTCCCCAGATGCAAATCAACTGGGATTCTGTTAGCTGCTCTTCACTTTTTCAACCACTGAACTTTTTGAGTCTCTCTTTTTTTTCTTTTAGATACAGCACTGCTCTTTTCTCTGTTCCTGACAGCCAGAGCCATGTCCAAAAACCCATGGTCCTGTCAAGAGAAAAAGATGCATGCTTCATTTTTGAGCTTGTAATAAGTAAATGTGCTAACCTATTTCCAAAAAGAGACAAAGATAAAGGTACTGGAGGGCACAACTGAAATAATTTAAAGCAGTGCCAGACCAAGCTTCTCTGAACTAGATGTTTAGATTTAGATGAAATTTAGAACAATGTCAACAGGGCAAGACATCCAATACTTTTCTACATACATGCTGAATTACCACGTCTAATCTTACTGTTGCAATACTGTAGCTGGGTAAAACCTGTTCCTGCTGTCACCATAACCACCACATCCCCACTGCTCTGGTCCTTAGCAGCATACCCTGGCAAATTCTCTGTGTTCTATAACACAAGGATTTTGTCAACAGATCCCAACAAGTCCGTAGATAACAGCCTGAAAATATCTACTGACTTGCTGACACGGGAAGAAACCTGAACCTCCTCTGCTGCAACTTAAGGCCATTATGTCTCGTTGTACTTCTCCTGTCTTGAACTTCTGCACCAGACCACTGTATGTTCTACACATGCATTCAATGGAAATCAAAAACCCCATCTAGTCCAGCTCCCTTGCAATGAACAGGGTCTGGTTCAGGTTGCACAAGATTTTATCCAGTCTTATCATTTTGAAAGTCTCTAAGGATGGGGCATTAACCACAATACTAGGTACCCTGTTCCAGAGCATCACCGTTCTCACTGTAAAAGATTTTTTCCTTATATCTAACCTAAATCTACCCTCCCTGAGCTTGAAACCACTTCTCCTTGTTCTATCACAACTGACCCTGCTAAAGAGTCTGTCCTCTTTTTTCCTGTTGCTCCCATTTAGATACTGACGGGCCGCTATCGGTCACCTCACAGCATTCTCCAGGCTGAACAGCCCCAGCTCTCTCAGCGTATCTTCATAGGAGCTGTTCATGCCACAGATCACTTTTGTGGCCCTTTTCAGGACGCACTAACAGGTCCATGTCTCTCCTATACTGAGTTCTTCACATCTGGACGCAGTACTGCAGGTGAGGTCTTACCAGTGAGGAGCGTCAGGATCACCTCCATCTACGTGCTGACCACGCTTCTTTTGATGCAGCCCACGATACAGCTGTTTTGCTGTGCAGGGAGGGCACGCTGCTGGCTTATGCCTAGCTTCTCATCCACCAGTATGCACAGGACTTTTTCTGCAGGGCCACCACCAATCCTTTCAGCCCTAGGTTTGCACTCACCCTACGCTCGCAGAACTGCCCGTGAGCGACGCCTAAAGCTCCCCCCAAACCGCAGCTGCAGGATCAGGCAGACAACAACGGGAAAGCCCGAGCCCCACGACCACCCCGCCCTGGCGCCCTGAACCGAGGTCGGTACGGCCGCGACGCGCTCACCTGGTGCAGGAGGAGGTTGGTGTCGGGCAGCAGGTAGTGCGGCCCGGGGCACAGGCTGCTGGCGGCTCCGCTAGGCCGCGCCTCGAGCGCGAGAAGCTGGCCGGGCTGGGCCGGGCAGAGCGGGCAGGCGTCGGCTCCGCAGGGGATATCATCACGCAAGTAATGCTCACGGACCACCTTCACCACAGCACCCGCGCGCGTCCGCTTCAGGAAGGTCCGCGAGGTCAGCATGGCAGCGGCGCGGCCTCCTCCCAGCGTGCCCCGCGCCGCAGGCCGGGTCGCCGCGGGGACGGCGTCTCCCTGCGCCGCCTCACCCGCGCATGCGCGGCCGGCAGCGCTGTTCCCGCTCCGTTGGCGCCCGTCTCGGCGCTGCTTCCCTCCCCTGAGGGCAGCTCGGGGGGAGGGGGGGGAGTGCTCAGGGCTGAGACCGCTCGCTTCGGCCTTTCTCCGAGTGTTTTCTTTCAGTCAGAGGAGCACGAGAAGTTTCTCTCGGCGGTCTCATCGTTCCGTCGTGGCGTAACGCCTCGGCGGTTTTTGATTTCTGCCGTTGGCGCTTTGCGGCTTCGAGAAGCAAACGGCGCGAAGGAAAATGTCCCGTAAAAGCACCGAGGAAGGCAGGAAGGTGAACATCTCCAGCTCCCTGGAGTCGGAGGACATCAGCTTGGAAACCACGGTCCCCACGGACGAGCTGTCCTCCTCCGAGGAGCGGGAGGGAGCGACGCGGGTCACCAGGCAGCTGATCGAGCGCAAGGAGCTGCTGCACAGCCTGCAGCTGCTGCGGATAGAGCTGTCGCAGAAAAACCTGATGATCGACAACCTCAAAGTGGAGTACCTGACCAAGGTCGGAGGTTTTGGGGGGGGGTTTTTCAGTTGGTTTGTCGCGCCGTCTTGTTTCTGGCGCTTGAGTTCTCCGGAGAATGTCTGTGGGTTCGGTGATGGGGTTCTTGAGGTGGGTGCTCTGTTCCTGGAGGTGCTCGAGGCCAGCTTGCATGGGGCCCTGCCATGGCAGGGGGTGGGAACCAAACCATCTTTAATGTCCCCTCCAACCCGTTCCGTTCTTTGATTCTTATGTTTTTTACTGGTTTTCAATCACGAAAGGAGGGAAAGAGGGATATGGAAGATTTAAATGACTCTGCCTCGTACTTAGGGATGAATGAAGTGGGATCAGACTGGGTTTCCTTGCTCTAAAAGCAAAGAAATAAAACATATTTTCTTTTCTGAAACAGGAAATAATTTATCACTGGCCTAACAGGGCTTTTAACTTGAACTTAGTGAAAACTAGCACAAGTCATCAACGCCATTCACCGATTTGTTAGCGAAGGTGTATCTAAAATATACCAGCATGTTAATAAACAGTAGGAGGCCTTGTTGTCCTGTACGGTTTCAGTAAAGTTGCATGGGATTATGAAAGGCATAAAAGCTTTGCCCTGTCTGCGTGAAGTTCATATTTACAACCTTCCATACAGCTGTGGCTTTCCTTGACTTGTTGGCTGAAGTCTAAGGATAAAATCATTTGAACAAGTCAAGTACCTATGTGATCAAAATTCTTCAGTTCTAGAACTAATTCTTTCTTATTTTAAGTTTGTTAGGGTGAAATCCATATCTTATTTTGTAAAGCTTTACTGTAATTAGAAGTTTTGTTATTGTAGATGTATGGGAACTGTTGAATCACGGCCTGAACCACTGATTGATCACCTGAGGCGAGCACTGGGTCAGCTGCAGGGGCACAAGTGAGTGTGATTGGAAGGGGTGGAGTTTGACTCCACCTCTCCCAAGACCCCATTTAAGGGCTGACCACCACCAGGGAAGGATCTCTGGTTGGAGATCCCTCCCTAGTGAAGTTATTGGCGAGCCTCAACCGTTTTCAAAGGTGAGCCACTCTTTCCTTATTAATCATCTGTATATCATCTACTTAAGCCCATCAAAAATATACCATCTTTGGCACTTTTTCTTTTGGGTGCTATTTTTGGGGGTTATTTGCCGTACAGTAGAGATCTTTAGTTACTGTACTTTCTAGGGCATCAGTGCTTGTGATTTGTTAGAAAAACATATTTTACAGAAAAAAAATGGGTAACTTTTCATTTTACATTTATGCTTTTTAGATTGAAGAGCTAGAAGAGAAACTGAATGATGCAATCCATCAAAAGCAGCTGTTGTCTTTACGACTGGATAGCCAGCTGGCACTGCAGCAAGAAGATGCTAGGTATGACAAGTAACACAAAAGAACTTCGTCTTTAATAGTTTACTGATGTGAATTCAGATTGATTCACGTTGGTGAAAAATGATGGCCATGAATTACAGAAATGGGATTTCTTTTGCAGATTATACTAAAATTTCCATTCTAAACTGTTAAGCGTAAGTAAATTTGAGTTCAGCTCTCACTTCCTGAAATTGGAGGTACAAAGATGGATAGGAGGCGTTTTTGAAACCAGAAAAGAACATAAGGAGCAAGAAGAGGGGGGCAGGTTTTGCATCATTGAAGTTGAATGTTTAATAACTGCATCCTGGATACTTTGGGAAAATAATGTCCAGCGCTTCCAGTGAGGATTGCTAATTGGTCAGAAATGCTTTAACAGTATGACTTGCTGTTAATGAAATAAAAACTCACCTTTCTCCTTGCTCTTCTGCAACATTTTGAATTCATATACAGCTGAAAATAGACTGGCTAGTGGGCTTTCCAAATTAGTTTGTCAGTTAAATGTTTTAACACCTGTAATAGGTCTGTGAAAGTATAACATTACTTATCTGTACCAAGTTACAGAATACACTGGCTTCGAGTATGTGACTAATTAAAGTCATATTCTGTAGTAAACTTTGGAACAGATTTAATGCTGTGAAGCTAGACCTGAGTTTAGTTAGTGTTTCAACTAAGAGTGTCTCATAAGCAGGGAAATGCCTCTGTGTGCCTGTTTGCACAAGGTTGGAATATCTTCGTTTACCTGAATGTGAATTATCTGAGGAGTGCTCAGTAAAAAAGTGATAACGTGAAAATTAATATTAATGGTCCAAGAAGGTTGAACTACTTTCCTCATTTTTTGATCTCACTGCTGTCTGTTACCGCACATCCCCATTTAAAAGAATTGTACACTGCATGCAGGAGGTGTCCATGTGTGACTGCTCAGCTGATGCACAGTTTTCATGAGGGAAAAAAAGTCTTGTAATGCTGACAGCTATTTTTTTAAATATTACTCTTACAGTTTCTTGTTTATATTACAGTTTAAAATTTTTTGAAGGACCCCGGCTTTGGATGTTGCATGGGGTAGAAAATGAAGGGATTCGTGTGAAATAGACCATAAGTGTGTGAATATAAAGGTCAGCAGGAGGCATGTTCTTTATTTAGTTATTTACCAGTTCCTTGGATTCCGTGTGGAAGTAAATACTGTTTTCTCATGTGTTTAACTTTTTAATTGGCAAATTAAGACCAACTTGGGAATTAAAATAATCATGTACTGAGATTGTCCCTTCTCAGAATCAAATTGCTGATGTCAGTGCCTTTGGGCTGTCAGCAGCGTAATTTAGCTGAACTGTGTATCGGGCTATGAAGCTGCTGGTTTTATGTGTGTGTATGTATATACACACACACACACAGTATATATAATCTCACTTTTAAGTTTTTCTCTCTATGGCATGCCCATAACTCACTTTCTTGCCAGGGTGTTATAAATGTTTGTTGCTTGTTACTCACTGCTTCGTGTCTTCTGTTTTCGAATCAATCTTACAGAAAACATCAGGCGCTAATGAAGCAAGAAATGGAAACTATTTTATTGAGGCAAAAGCAACTGGAGGAAATAAACCATCAGTTAAGGGAGAGGGCTGGAGATATCCGTCGTAGTTTGCGTGACTTGGAATTAACGGAGGATGACTATGAGAAGCTGAAGTCTCTGCCTGAAGATCAACTTTCTATCGCAGAATATGTCTCAGTGAGTACTGTGCCCTGCACTGGCTTAAAATACAGTCATGCGGAGGGTCAGATTGGGGTGGAGTTTATTTTCTTCATGACTGACTTATATCTTCTGTGCTTTGGATTTGTGGCTAAGACTGATAAAAAACACAAGGACTTTCGCTGTTGCTGGACATAGCTGTGTTGAGACTTCACTTTGACTCTAACAAGGCCAGGGCGTGTCATGACATTGAGAGAGGACACAGGTAGCTGATCTGTATTGTTGAAGTGATGTACATAGTGTCATGCTCAGCAACACAAAGTGAAACTGAACTGAATGGCTGGATGTGCATCTTCTTGTGGGGGTGACTATCTCTGCACTGCTTTCTTTCCTTCTAAGTTCCCATCTCTCCATCTTTTATTAAACTGTTGAGAAAACTGACCCCTGAGTTCTCTTGCTTTTGGTCTACCTGTTCTCTTTGTCCTGCTTCAGCTGGAAGTAGTGAGCAGTTAAATAAAAATTTACAGTCCTATTTCCATGTTTTTTTTTTTTTTTTTTTTAATCCAGGGGACCTGCATATAGCAGAATGCTGACTACATGTCTATTCTTAGTCTTCCATGACTAGAAAGGAGTATTTTCTGTGCATACGTGTTTCTGGATCCATCCGTTCTAGATGGATTCCAGTAAAGAAGAGAACCTTTTAATGACATCTTAATTAGAACTGCTGATTTACTTTATGAAGGTGAAACAAGTAAGGTGTTTCAATTAAATGGTGGGAAATGACACACTGATGATCTGGAATACAGCGGGCTTAAGGCTGGAATTTGAAACTCAGCTTGCCAGAACAAGTTCTTAAAACATCTCTTTCTTTTCTGTTAATGCTTTCCAACTGACCCTTTCCAGAAGCCAAGCTGTAGCTTAAATTATACTTTAATTATTGCTTTCTTGATTTAAAATTTGTTAATTCTGGCTCGTGAGTAGATAGGGAGTGAGTGGAGCTTGCAGTAAAAATACACTGCTTTCATAGACTCTTGGCATGTCCAGGCATCCTGGCTCATTTCTGAGAATGCAAATGGTTTAGGCATATAAACCTCGATTCACCAAGGTGTTAGCATTGTACTTATCTATTGAGGTAGCTATTAGGGAAGCTGTAATTATGATAGTTTTAAGAAGCTTAATGCATCAGTTGATGTATAAATGTTGTGTGACGAGCCCTCTTGCTAGGTGGAAGCTGTGGTAATAGGTATGTACAGTGAAATAAAACATGTCACTGTTAGCAGAAGGGAGGAGTTCTTGGGAACATCTTTTTCAGAAGGCCCAACATTTGTACTTTTGAAAGTGCTAGGAAAACTTTAAGGCTCCACGTGATAAAATGATTAGGTTGAGGCCCACTAGGTTACTACCCGCTACCTGTCTATTTCACCTTTAGCCCTCAGTATAATTATTTGAAAGTGGTTTATTGTTGTTGAGTTCTGTGCTGCCTTGGTCAACAGGGGAGATTTTAAACACAAACTCAATAATTCGTCAGCTTGCTTGAAGTCAGTGTGCAGAAAGCTCCAGTACGTCAGGAGTTGTCTGACAGGCAGATCAAAAGCCTGCACAGCTGGGCAGGACAGCCTACAGGAGTTGATATCCTTGCCAGCTGCTGTAAGTGAAGTTGTCACAGTACAATTGAAGTGTTCTTAGATTCTGTTAGTGAGTGGGAAAGGGTGAAATGACAGTGGTCAGTAGCACCCTTCTATCCCAGTCTACCTCTCTTTTCCTCTGACATTCACCCAGCTACTTTGTGGTCCAAACTCAACTCTGCTGAAGCCTATTTCTTCCTTATACGTGAGTCAGTTTGTTCTTTTGAAGAACTCCTGGTTTTCGTCCCCTCCCAATGCTGCTCTGTTCCCCTCTTCTCCTCAGAATTAAGCATTCTAAAGATATACTGTGGTAAGATGCTGCTTTCTGCTTGATCTCTCACAATTTTCACAATGGAGTCGGAGTGAACTTGGGTATGCCATTTAAGCTCAGTGATTACTTATTGTTACTTGGAGTTAACTCAGCAGGATGCAGGCACTGGGAGGCTACAAAGCTGTCCTGTCTATGCATCTATGTGATTTCTAAAGATCAGAAAAGGATGTTGAGGGAAAGGTGTAATTTTTCAGATATTTACGTCTTGTCTTACCTAAGGAGGAATGGTGTGTTTGTAAGATCATGGAATCACCAAGAGTGGAAAAGACCTGTAAGATCATCTACCTACAACCAGACAGATAAAATTTCAGTCTATGGATCTGTGTGCAGCCCAATAGCATGGTCTATTTATACTAAGGTGAACTTCTCTTGGCAAGAAATAGTTCTGCTTACATAAAATTTGAGCAAGAAAGTTCCAGTCTTGAAAAACCTTTTTTTTTTTTTTCTATTGTTCAGCATTACAGTACTGCTGTATGATTCATCAGCATACAAACAAATTTATATATGATATCTGTACTTCACTTGAAACAGAGTATACTGCACAAACAGCAGGAGTACAGATTTTTTTAATGTATACATTGTATTTTTAAATTTTCACTAGAATTCAAGTGAATGTGATATGTTTTTCTCTTCTCTTCCACAAAGGGGTGCAATAGTGACGTGTTAAAGGAGAGACTAAGCAATGACATAAGCTCAAATGTTGTTTTAAGCATCTTTCTCTTAAAAAGTGTTGTTTCTTTGTTTAGAACTTAGAAGTCAAAGTGTTTACATATACGTAAAAACTGGGATTGAAAAAAAAAACTGAGTTTTTATGTATATCACTACAGGAATGATTTTTAAGAAATAATGTATTAAAAAAACTTGGTAAATACTTCAGGCCACTGAAATGGTGCTTTGTTTGGCAGCTGAACCTTAAATTTGCTCAGTGAAACTGTGAACATCTTATGCGCACACCCGCAGAAATTAATTCAGCTGTCTTTGTTTGTTTAAGTTGAATGATTCCCTCTCCACCAAATCACGTTCTTGGTATGCACTAAAACTTTTGTGACTTTACTACCACTCTGTATCGAGCTGACTTGTTACTGAGTTTGTGATTTTGCCAGTCTTAGTTTTGAGTATGCATCTTGTTCTTTCAGATTCGTTTCTATGAAGTGGTCCATTCCTTAAGAAAAGATCTGGGTGATCTACAGATGAAAAAGGGGATGCTAACAGAAGAAGTGAGCGAATACAAATCCCAGCTGAAGTCTCTAACAGAGGTCTGTGCGCTCTAATTGTCTCAATTAAGAAACTGTAAACATAAGTTATACATAAGTCTTTACATTTATATGGTTCAGCATTATTTGTGTTCACCTCTCGTGTCTGAGATCGGATTAATGATGGTACCTAGGTTTACACGAGCGCTTCCATTCAGTGTGCCTTTAATGTGCTCTGACTTGCTAAATTCTGTAGAATTTCAGCCTTCTGATACTTAACTGACATTCATGTATGTTTTTGTAGCCGTGATTTAACAACGTAGTAGATGGATAAATGTATTGGTTCAGACCTTTCTTTAATATAGACATTTCTCTATTAGTGTCTACCACATGATGGCACTATCCACCTTTCCCACAGCTTTATTTTTCAGATGTTGAAGTTTACTGCGATTTTCTTCTGACGCCGATGAGAAGGCACTAGGATGTTACCTGTGTTAAGTTGAAGTGGTTGTATTTGAATGCTCGTACACTGTTTGCGTAATCATGCTTAAAGTGGAAAATAATTAGTGAGCGTGAATAATGTTTTTAAAGAAGAAAAGGTAGGGAAAGAGATCAGGATGTTGAAATGTCACAAGGGAGAAAGCCTACAGTTGTGAATAGAAATGAGTCTTGAGGACTCATTTTCATTTCTCTGACACCTCGTTTCCAAGGTTTCAGGTACGATAGCTTGGTACATTTGAAAGAACTTGTAGAGTTAAGCTTTATTTTTGTTTAAAGCAAAAAAAGTCTCCTCTCCGTCCCTCGTGCATGGAGATTACATATTTTAGGTATTTAATGAAATGGGGCCTCATGCAGTGTATTTGTGGTGAAATACAAGTGTTTTGCTTTCAGCAAGTTCAGCTTCAATCTAATGATGAATATTGCTGTAAGAAGGTATCTTAGGTTGCTTCAGATCATAAGGTGAGAGAAGTATCATTGAGATATGATGCTGCTCAGTGTTAGTGCCCTAGAACTAATTGACATAAGCATCTCTTGCAGGATACAAATAAATGTACTGTTCGGGTAGCCTTGTCATTTGAACTCCTTTGGTAAGAACAGGTGTTAGTATGAGGAAATTTGTCAAGAGGAAGTGCAACACTGTTTCTTTCCAAGTGTTACTTCAGCTCTTACAATCTTCTTTTACTACTTTTGTGTAGTAAGGAATTCTTTATTCCAGCACTGTCAAGTATAGTTGCTTGCCTGTGACTATGAAACTTTTACACTCTGAATCTTTCCTCGTTTCCCCTCCCGCATTTTTTATATCTTAAGTTTATTCTAACAGTTATATTTCTTTTCTCTATATAGCTTAGCAACAAAGTGATTTTGAGTTTAAAATTTCTTTAAAAAACTACAAATGCAGATTTTTGATCACTGAAGTTGACAATCTTTTTTTGGTTTTCGTCCTGTGAGAATTAGCCACTTCCTATAATGTGTACCTTGTTTTCCCCTCAATATTTTAAATGATTGTTTCTTCCTGATTAGTTTCATCTTACATTTTTTCTCCCTCTTTATGGAAACATGGAAAGGAACTAAAATATATGCATATATCTCAGATCTTTCTATCAGCTACTACTGTCCTGGGAGGAGAGGAGCTTGCTGTCTTTTCTGGTTGTTCATAGCTAACAGTAGGTCTGGGTATGTTTTATACTTGTAGACATTCATCCAGAAGTAAAGGCATGGGAAACATGAGATAATTATGTATAGACTCAGAGGAAGTCTAAAGCAAAATCTAAAGTTGTCTAATATGTTGTGTTAAATCAATGAAAACATGAAATAAATTCATCAAATAAGACAGTTACTGCCTGGCATTAGCTGTGTTGCGTTGTGACAGAATGGCTGTGGTGCTTTTTAATTTCATCAAGGATGTGAGCTGTATTTTATGTCTATGATATTAGAGTGTGAGACATGTAAGACACGTAGAACGTTTTTATTTTCCCTCTTGTGATCCTTCATATTCTTTGTTGGAAAGCAAAGCAGGATAGTTCTTTTCTCTGAAAAGTACTTGCAGACCTCCTATGGCTTAATAATTTTTTTTTCATGATGTCAGGTCTTCAAATCCACTGAATCTTTTCTTATACTTGGTGCCATGTTTTTGGGGGTTGCTGTTCTTAGAAAATGAGCTTATTTGGCACAACAGATCTAGTCTTACGCAGAAGTGAGTACTGGGAAACAGTACATTTGCCTGGTGTAGCAACTTCTTTGTCAACAGAGTATGTAAGAATCCAGCTGCACCAGCTGTTCAGTTTGCTTCTGTAGAAATGGTATAGTTGTAGGCTCATAAAAGAACAAATTTTCTAAATCTTGTTAAATGTGCATGTTCTTTCTTTCTAGGCAGTTCGTAATAGAACAACTTTTATTTCTGATTTCAGTGTATAAAAGACACCTTTCACATATTTTTCACCTGCATCTGTATACCCTTAGGTATACGAAAACATACTTTGTTCAGAAGGAGCAGAATGTCTTAAGTGTGTACAGCCTCGGTTAGCAGTAATTTAGTTCTTGGTATGTAGAGCAGTAAGACCACTAAACTCCATGGCTTTGTTACCAATTTCTCTTGTTGACTGCCTGTTGCTGCTCTCAGTTAGCACTTAATCAAAGCCTGCTGAATCTGTAGGGCAGACCCAGTTGGGTGAGAAGCTGCTTCTGACAACTGGAAGCAGAAGAACTGTGTGTGAGAAGTGCTCTTGAGCGCTAGAACATAATGTGATAAGCACAGCTAGTGTCAAAAGGTCTTTGCCTCTTTTTTTGTTCTTGAAGTGAGCAATAGAAGTAATTCTGCAGTACTACCGCTGTTGATGGCTGTCTGTTGCTCAGTTCCTCTGATTCCGGATTCATCAGAAACAGTCCTAGGAGGGAGGCAGTGGGACTTGTAGGAGTGATGTATTTCAGTGCTGATGGATCTGCTACTTGATGTATGGCACAGGGTTTTTCAGTCCTTTTACAGTGCTCAGTACTTAAAGTATCACCACCACCTTTGGAGGTACAGATCAAAAAAAGAAAGACCAGCTGTAGAGCTGGATTGCCAGGAGCTTCCCAGAAACAGAACAGGCTGCTGGTGTGGGTGTTGCTGTGCTTACTATTCTCCGTTATGTGTTTCCAGAGTGGTTAGAACCTTCACTCAAGCAGTTGTAATTTGCTACTGTGTCTCTTTCTCAAGGCTCAGAGTCTGAGAAGGAAATTCTGCTTTTCTTTATAGCTATACAAGGTCAAGTATTGCTTTCTTCGACTTGGCTATGTATCTTGACGATGTTTTCCTGGATTTCAGTCTTGTTACAGTTTTATCAGGGCTTCCATTTTGTAGCTATTATTTTTTTTCTGTGGTGTTGCCTTCAGGACTTGGAATCAAATTTATAGTTGGACTGTTATCTAAAAGCTCTGATTAACTGAAATACAAAGCTGGATGTATGTGGGACAAAGATCTCTTCTAAGACCTTGTCTCTGAATCAGGATTACTAGCTGTCAGGTTTTACTAGACAAATCTAATAATTTTTTCTGGTGATAACGTTTCCCAGCTGGAGGAAAAATGTTTCTGTAGCCTTCAAAGAATGTACTAACCTATTTCATTTGAAGGGTCAGTTGGCACTGGATGTGTCTGTGTTGTAAAATTGAGGCTCCCATTGCCACCTTAGAAAGACTGTTTCCTAAGATGTCTTCTGAACTTTCACACCTGTAATTAAAGGTGGCTTGCTGGAAGCCTTCCCCAAATTATTTTCCTTCCCCAAAGCCTTCCCAGTTCTTTCATACAGTGCTTTAATTACTTGGCCACTACATTGTTCTGTGGAAAAGACAGAAGAGGCTTCAGTTCTAGGTGGCATGTATGTCTCCTTCTCTTAATTATTATTTATACTTGTACAATAAAAAAGCTGCCAAGAAAAATATTCTACCAAAAACTATTAGCTTAGGGCAGTTTGTTAACATTTTCAAGTCTCAGGAAAATATATGTATTTATTTAAAATTGTCTTTTCAGTCCAGTGTTTTTCAACTTTCTTTGATATATGGCTGTGGCTTTGATAGACTACTAGTCATTGATCTTATGGACTAAAGGGCTTTTTTCTAGTCCCCCATGTGGTGATCCCGATGATCCTTTTCACCTGAGAGTACTTCATCAGCTCATATCCAAAGAAAAAGTGCTCTTGTGCTCTTCAACATCCTAACCAGTGACAGGCTTGAGTGCACCCTCAGCAAGTTTGCTGATGGCACCAAGCTGAGTGGTGTTGTTGACGCATTAGAAGGAAGTGAAGCCATCCAGAGGTACCTCAACAAACTCGAAAAGTGAGCCCATATGAACCTCATGTGGTTCAACATAGCAAAGTGTAAAGTTTTGCAGTTTGTTTGGAGTAAGCCTGGATACATATGCAGACTGGGAGGACTCCTTGAGAGTAGCGCTGCGGTCAAGGACCTGGGGATCCTGGTGGATGAAAACCTAACATGTGCTGTCAGTGTGCTCCTGCAGCTCAGAAGGACGATGATATCCTGGACTCCACCAGAAGAGAGGAAGCCAGCAGGGACTGGGAGGTGACTGTCTCTCTCTACTCTGCTCTGCTTCATCTGGAGTACATCTGCATCCATGTCTGAGGACCCCAGTACAAGGAAGATGTGGAACTGTTGGAGAGAGTCCAGAGGAGGGCCACAAAGGTGATCAGAGGGCTGGAGTACCTCCCCTGTGAAGAAAGGCTGAGGGAGCTGGGCTTGTTCAGCCTGGAGAAGAGAAGGCAGCCAGGAGACCTCATTGCAGCCTTCCAGTATTTAAAAGGGGATTATAAACAGGAGAGGAATCAGCTTTTTACTTGGATAGGTAGCGATTGGGTGGGGGATAATGGTTCTAAACATTCCCTTCTTGAGCTTAAATTAGATGTAAGGGAAAAGCTCTTCACAGAGAGAGAGGTGAGGTGCTGGAACAGGCTGCCCAGAGAGGCTGTGGATGCTCCATGCCTGGAGATTTTCAAGACCAGATTGAGCCTTGGGCAACCCGGTCTAGTACCATATCTGGAGGTTGGTGGCCTTACTGCTGGCCAGGAAGTTGGAACTTCGTGATCCTTGGGGTCCCTTCCAACTTAAGCCATTCTATGATTCTCTGAAAAAGAGCTCATTTCCCTCACTTTCTTTTGCACGCTAAAGCTTTTCATAGTTAATGTTTCTTGCAGAACTCTCCTGTTTTGAAAGTAACTCAACATTTTCATTTATCGAGATAGGGCCCCGTCTACAGTACTTGGCAGATTGTCAATTTCATATCAACGTACTGAAACAGATGTCTTTATTCATCTGGTTATAACTAACTTCTTCATGACGTTTGGGCAGTTGTATGCAAATAAATAATGCATCAACCAATATCTAAACATACTGAAACAAAACGTCGCATTTCCAAGTAGCAGTAGCTCATCCGAATAACTTGAAGGAATTGGTTTACACATCAGTGGTATAGTAAGCTTACATTTGCTGAGGGTTTTAGTTTCTTTACAGTGCTCACCACATCAAGTGCTGTGTCGTATAAGTGATCCTTCAAAGGTAACTCATTTTAAAAAGCTTTTCAAAAGCAGGATCACTTTCTTTCAAAGGCTTATCTGTAGACCCCGTGAAGAAGTCACAGTGCTTCTTTGTGATTGACTGATGAATCTTTTCCCTGTGTTTCTGTTACCTCCTCATCCCCAAGGATTTTTTTGAAAGATCATCTAATTCTTACCATGCATTATGCCTTGCTAAATTTGTTCAGAGCGTATGTCATCCACGTTTTGTACTTGGAACTGAGGTTTGTCTGTTTCAGTGTCTGCCCTAAGTTGCTCTTCATTAGAGATGAAGTATAAAAGTGTACTTAATTTTATAAAAACTGAGGTTTGCCATTGGATCTGTGTTTTCTGTACTCAAATGCGGGTTTCAAATGATGCCGATCGTGCAAGATTACCATCTTCTTGCTTGAAACTTTCAGCTACATGAAGAGCATTTGTAACAAAAGGAAACCCTTTCTGGCAGGGAGTCTTCTAGAAACCACATGTGCTGGTTAGCACTGGTTCATTTAATGTCTTCATTTGTCTGAGTTTCTACCATATGCCATATGAAAAACCAGTAATAAACCAAAGAAAGGCCATATGTTGTTGGTAAGAACACCGTAATCATATTCCATGAGAGTAAGTACTGTTTGTCCATTTTTAAGAGATGTAAGCTTATTTAGAAAGTTATTTTTGTTTATTAATGTTACTTCCAGAACCTCAGTCATGTCCTTGAAAGCGCTCTGTACCTTGATCTGTTTAAAAGCTCCTTTTCTGTTTCAGCAGGACAAAGCTGTTCATCAGGTCTTCCAAGCTATCTCTTGGTGATAAATCGAAAGATAAAGATGCTCTAGTGTAGGGATCTTAACATTAGTGTGCCCTGAACTGATTTTGTTATAAACCAAATTAACTTCATTGCATTCAAAGGAGATCTTATTCTTCCAAAGTAGAGGCAGCTTGATGGCTTGTATTTAAGATGTATTGCTATAGAAGTCCAGAAGTTTGTTTATATTCTACCTGAAGTTTTGCATACCATATGTTTGTTTGTGTGTGTGTGTGTGTGTGTGTGTGTGTGTGTGTGTGTGTGTGTTTAGCCTATAGACTAAACATTTATTACTTCGCCTCGTCACTTTTTTCCCATCGTTAAAATGCAACTTTGATATGTAAAAGGTCAGGTAATAGGAAAACAGTAACTTGTCCAGTGGGATTTCTTTAAGAATTGTGGTAAATCTTTAAAACAGACAAACAGACAAAAAAAATATCCCTTTTTAAAATACTTATTCTCACTTCAATATGTGTGTAGCAGTTTAAAATGATCACTTAAACAGTTTAATTCTTAAAGTATATCTTGGCATCGCTTTTCAAAACTAACTTCCTTACATTCCCTGGAGTTATCATGATGTTCTTTGACTTTATCGTGATATTAACAAATGATTTGTTGAATAAAATACTAATCTTATGTCATGTCTTGGGTGATAGACACACTGAATATTATAGATATTTAACTGTTAGCGCTTTAGAGCCCTTTATGACAAATTTGTCTGGAGGTATGCTTGGAAATGCATTTATAATTCACCAATTTCAGTTTTATGCTTCTAGTAATCGTCTTTTGGTCCTAAATCTGTAGTACTCCAGGAGTTTCAATACCTGAGTGAAGTGCGTATAAATTCCAGCATGGTATTAGCAGCAGAATGCCAGAGGATAGATACAGAAGGATGCAGCCTTTCAATTTGCACTTAATTTTTAAGTGCCCTTACCACTATATCCTGTTGCAAGATGAGTCGTATCTGCACTGTGTAATAGGGTACTTGCACCTGTATGTTCCACCTTTGCAGCTCTGGTTAAATGGTGGACAGCAACTTTAAAAGTATCTCACATAGGCCGTTGTGATAATGCCATCTTTGAAAGTGATGACGTGCCAATTTGAAACAGTCTTCTATAGTCTTGACTTGCTGCATGTGTGTCATTAATTAAAGTAAACATAAAAATAAGCAATGTTATCATTACTTAGGATGAATGGCAGTTATTACACATTTTTTGTTGATTTATCATCCTCAATCTGCAGGAAAACTTGTGAAGTGCTGTGTTGTTGGTTTTTTTTTGTTGTTGTTCTTTTTTTTAATTGTGATCCATCTGATTTTAGTGCAAGTAGAAGTTACTAATTTGTAAAATGTAAAAGGATATTTTTCTTTTTTTGTCAAAAGAATACCTATAGTAAGATTTCTGTAATGTCTTAGAACATTTGTCATACCTTAGAAGCATTGAGGTAATTTTTTTTTCCAGAAATAAAAACAGTTTGTAGTAGCCAAGTGATAGCTCCTGTAGTTACATCTTAAGGCAATTACGTGGTTTTGTAGTCACCCTCAGTGAATAGTTTTGTGGTGTCTATTGAATATTACCAGTTAGCCATTATTTATCAAGTATCCATTATCAAGTCTGCCGTGTATCAACCAACTGTGGTACAAAACCGAAAAAGGGGAAAAAAAACCAAACCACCAAGAGCAAGGAACAGAACTCAGCTAAGTTCTTAGAGAGCTGCTTAAAAACCAGTGTTTGTTAAAAACCAGTGTGTGTTAAGATACCTATAGAGTTAAAAGGGGAATAGAAATTATTGTGGGAATTGAATACCTGTAAATAAGCACCTTTTTTTTTCCCTTTTTCCTTCCATTTTTTTTCTTCTGTGTCTATGATTGACATTGGAACATAAATTGCCAGATTAAATTTGGAAATAACTGGTTGATTTTTTTTATTCCAAAAGTTTCTGAATCACCAGCTGACTGTCTTCTTTTTCAAACAGTCCAGCAATTATCATCACAAATGTACAGGCTTTAAAATGTTGTAAAAGTGGTATCACTTCTGTCCTGTAACAGCATATAGTGTACAAACCTGTGGGGTATATGAGGGCAACTGGTCTACAGAGACGGGCTTGTGGTCAAGAGCCTTAGGAAAAATAGTATTTTAATTGACTGTCTTCTAGATCTCCAAATACTGAGACAAATGGAAATTCTAACACCTGAATATCGGTAATTAAACTTCTCAACCTTTAGTCTGTGAAAGTTTTAAGTAATTATGAGTGTGGCTGTGGCCATTTTTTGAATGTCTTAGAGCTATGAAGATGAGAGGAGAAGTCGGTCAGAACTTGAGGTTAAATGCCAACGTTTAATACTGGAACTGGCTGATACCAAGCAGATGATTCAACAAGGTGATTACAGACAAGAGAACTATGATAAAGTAAAATGGTAGGTATCTCTATACTTAAAGTTTTCTCCTAACATACAGATATTAATAGACAACTCTCTAGTTTTGTCGGTCTGTGTTGAAGTTTCATTTCATAATTTTTTGATTCTTCCTATTTTCAGAAGAATCTATCAGTTACATTACATCTAAAGACGTGGGAGCTGTTGATATTAAGGATTTTAAAACAAATACATCTTTTCCAGCTGTCATCTAACAGAAGGCCCAGTGCTTAATTGCAGTGTGATTGTGCAGTGAATAGAGAGCATGACCTTGGAAGTTCATCTTTGAGAACTTAAACGTTAACATGTTTAACAGTCATAAATGTAAAGGATTGTTATAAGAAGGCAGATTCTAAAATTCTACTTGCTAGGGGATCGTAGGATAGCCTTTAGTTTAACTGCAGAAAGATCAAAGATCGAGTGTTTCTCTCCATTTAAAAAATGAGTTCTTGCCTATGTTTTGAATCCCCACATCATAAGCAAGAGAGTGAAAATGGACTTCTTATAAATATACTCATAGATATGTCCTTCAGTGTCCAACTTCCTGATGACTTTTTCAGTGTACTTGAAGTACAAGAAATCTGGCCTTTTGTAGATTTGTTGGGAAATAGATTCAAAAATGAGATTTACGAATAGAAAACAACCTGTCAGTTCCTTTTTCATGTTTGAGTAAGTTCAAATACCGTTAGTGAAACAAACGACTGTGCCACTAACCCAGTTGAAAGAGAGTCTGTCTTCTGGAGAACTGCTCACAGCTATATATACTGAAAACGACCTTGGAATCTACCTGGAAGCTTGTTGCAAATAGGATGGATTGATGCTATGGTTTGCTTCCTGTGTGCAACTGCATCTTATTAAGTGAATTGTAATAACTTTCTTGTGAAAGGCCCCAGTGTTTAACAGTGTACATTTAAAATAAGTAGAGTTGAAAAAGGCATGAATGAACGTGCCAGAACTATATTTGAGAGAGTAGGCTGTATTCATGTAGGTAGGCACAGATGAAGGGGAGGGTTAGAGCATTATTGGCATGCCTGCATCAGGGTGTTTGGGAGCATTACAGGAGTTAATCGCTTCCAGACTCGTTTCTGCCTTCAAAAATTCTGTGTTAAATCTTCTGGTTTTGTGTACTACAAGTTTTCTCAGTTTTAAAGCTATGCTATGCGTAATATAAAGCCGGTTAGATTTTTTTTCCAAATTGCAGGCTCATACAGGCTCATTTATTCCCCTGTTCTGACAGGATTAGATACAGTGGTGACTCAGAGCTGCTTCTTTGTACATACGGAAGTCACTTTTATTGATGACACCAGCATAAACTTTGCAAGTGTCTTACATGAATTTTCAATGTGAGAAGAGTAGTACAACTCCTGCTGGCATCAAGTGACTGTGTATGAGGGAGAGAAGAAGATGAGAACAATTTTCCTTTGCTTTCTGCCTGATTAGGAAGATGTCTGATTAGGATGAAGACCAGGGTCTAATGAGACTGAAGTCTTCATGCAAATTCAGTGCCTACAAAAAGATTCAAGATTATGTCATAGGAAATAGCATTAAAAACTTGACAAAACTAAAAGGTTGGGTAAGACTGCTTATAACTCGTGACTAATTGGGGAACTGTATAGCCCAAATTTACACTAAAGAAGAATAATCAGAAGCAAATGAAATTATTCAGGATAAGAATTCAGAATTACTGTAGTTAAGGATTATTGCTTAAGTATTTAAGAAAATTCTTTTGTATAATATGACTCAATTGCAAGAGCTAGTAACTAAGAAAGGTTATCACTAGTGGTGGAATTCAGTGACATGAACTGAAGGAAGCCATAGAAATAAGAATGCAGGGTTTTCTTATTCATTACATTTTACACGTTTTATTTTTTTTCCACAGTGAACGAGATGCATTTGAACATGAATTGTCAGAACTCAGAAGAAAATATGAATTACTGGAGATGTCACATAAAGCACAGGCCAAGGAGATAAATGATTTATCGAAAGAGGTAAGCGTTAAACTTCCTATTTCTGTAATTGTGTTTTTTGTCACCTCATTTATTCAGCAGTCTCAGTGGTTCAGTGATGGCTCCCTGTTGAGCACTTGTGAGTCAAAAGGCTCAGAGACATGTATGCAGTGTTTTCAAATATGCTACCTTGATCTATGAGATTTTGATAGCTTATAGTAGTACAAGCTTCCATTACTCAGTATCCATTATCGCTATTTCTGCATTTAAATTGTTTATAGGAAAGATTTCTTCAATAAACCTTCAGGATTAGTGTTTTATCCTAAGCTAGGTAGGAGTGAATCATCCAAAACTCTCATCACTGCTAAATTTTTATCTTCATCTGAGGTAAGTGTAACTTTACAACAGCTTTTTAGGAGTGAGAAGGAGGTTTTTACTGAATCTCAAGAGAGAAATAATTTGATTTCTATTACAATTGTCCAGTTTTCAGATGCTTTATAGCTCAGTGCAACTTCCATGCAAAAAGAACTGTTTTTTAAGCTGGATTTATGTATCAAAATTTTCCTGGGAAGCACCAAGAGAGCATACAATTGTTTACACAGTAGGTATTCCAGAGGAGGAGGAATTTTGAGAGTATCATAGCCAGTATGATGATGGGTTCACACCAAGACTCAAAAGACTTGTGTAATTTCTGATTTGGTAGTATCAGTACTATTCAGTACTATCACTGCATAATACCTCACTGTTAATAGATAGTCAGGAATATTAAAGGATGCTTTACATCTTTTCAGGTGCCAACTATGAGAAATAAATCATGAAAATTCATGAAATCAGAATTTTATGAGTCTTTTTGCAGCATAGGACTTAATCAACTTATGTTAACCATAATTATAAGTATAGTTTTTTCAGTTCAGTGTATTTGGAAAAGAGAATTAAAATGAAAAAGTAAGAATATGTATGTTTGTTAAATATTTCTCTTTAAGTTCCTGTTACAGTGTTATTTTTAATTTGTAGCTGGCAACTGTACAACAATCCCTCAACCTCTTGCAAAAAGATAAAGATTATCTTAATCGCCAGAACATGGAGCTTAGTGTTCGCTGTGCACATGAAGAAGATCGTCTTGAAAGGCTTCAGATTCAGTTGGAGGATGCCAAAAAAGCTAGAGAAGAAATGTATGAAAAATACATTGCGTCCAGGTAAGTTGTGTGTATCAGGAGTCAAGTATGTATAACTGTTTTGCCTTGTTTCTCTCACAAACACTGTTTCAAGTTTTTTAGCTTCCAGAAGTTGTGTATTGGTTCCATATTTGTGTAACTAGAAAAAGAACTTATCTTGGTTTTAGCAAGTATTTGTTTCTTAAAAATTGTTGGGGGACTCTGTAGTGCTGGAAATATCTGTATTGTTCTCCGTAAATAGAGATTTACTAAGGTAACTTTAAAATTTTAAAAAACTTTTGCAAAATAGGCACTGAGAATTTTTTTTTCTATGTTGCACTTCTCTTTTTTTTTTTCCTTCCCCCAAATGACCCTTCCTAAAACTAGAAATAATTTGAAAGATAATCTAATTTAGAGAATAAAGTATTTTCATAAACATGTAAAATTGGACATGGTATCATTTCTCAGTCATTCATATCTCACATTTGAATGCAGATACTCTTAACAGTAGATCTGAGAAAGGAATTGATCATTGAATGCTAGCCATGGTGGTAAATAGTGTCAAGTTTTTGTGTTATTTGAATTGCTATAGGCATATATATATACAGTTTCAAGTAGAAAATTCTATATTATTTAGCAATGTCTTGCTTCACATGTAGGGCTATACAACATTTCTAATTGCATTTAGGTTTTTCTTACTCGGAATTCATGTTGTTTCCCTACATCCAGATAATAAATAACACTTCAGAGTATACCCCCGGATGACATCAGATATTTGTCTATATGTACTTAATGTTAATAGTCAGCAGTATCCTTAGAACAACTTCAGTGGATTGAATGAACATCCTCTTGAGCTTAAGAAGAATTAAGGCAGTTCAGCTTTCCTTTTTTGCATCCTTTTGTTTGAACCAGCAAAGTGGAACTGCAAACTTGTATAAATCTGTAAATCTTGTGTCATTGATTAACTTATTTGACATGTTCTAGGTATGATTCTTCTTTAACTATTAAAAGACAAATTATTTTAAGCACTGTACTGAGATTATCAGCTTTAGAGTGACTTTAAAGTCTTGCCACAGGAGGGAAAGTCTAATTTCTGCAACTATAGAAACAGAAGCAACTATAGAAACAGAAAGTACCTGTGGTAGTAGCAAGTAGTAATGGTAATAGCAAGTCATTATCACCCAAGTACCAAGATAATAATAATGCTTGTTCATTCTTTGAGATGTATCCTGAGGTTTTGGTCTTCACCATTCATTTATTTTGTATGTATTGAGATGTATCGTTCATAAAGAACTGAAAAAAATTGCTAATGGAGACCTTACATTCCCGTGTAGTGTGTCTTTTGGGATCATAAATTACTTAACTGTATCAAAGATCTTCACAAAATACTTTGCTACAGAGTGGTACACTTGAAGAAGGAAGGGAGAAATATTTACTTTTACCTTGAGAAGTCAACTGAAATTCAGTGTTTTATTAAGAAGCAAATATGAAAACTTGAACAGCATACGTTCTAAAATAAGTAAATCTATTCAGGCTTTTGTTTAATGCAAAGGAGCTTTTTGTGATTGCAAGTACTGGTTTCTAAAACACGCAAACTATCCCACAAATCCCAGAATAAAAACATTTTATGGTTGTAAATGCATATTTAATGTAACTAAAATAATAAAAGCATATGTATTTCCAGACCTGTAATGTCTAACAGTGGCTTCACTGTGGATTGATTACTCTTGAATAGTAGCTAAGTGCTACAGAATTTAAGCTCCCTTTAGCTGTTAAGTAGAATCATAGAATTACTCAGGTTGGAAAAGGCCTTCAAGATCATCAAGTACAACCGCAGCCTAACAGTACTATCCTCCAGTATAAGCCTTTGTAGTTTTATAAGAGAAATTTTGTGTGGGATTTCCTCCATTCTCACTTGAACTTCCAAAATTATGAGGAAAAAAAGATCACAATATTAATCTGAAATGAAATAATTTGAGATCTTTTAGTATTTATTGTTCAAAAACTTATTTCAGTTAATTTATTTGTGACATTGACAGGATGAGTACTCAAACCTTTCTTTTTTTTCTCCTCTATTTCACAAACGTAGCACGGAATCTTCAAAGTTTCTTGTGATGCTTTACACCCAGATGAGAGGTGCAAATAGTACACAAAAATATCTTGTAGCTTGGAAGTGTTCTGAGTTACTAAGTTAATTTACCCTTCCTAACGATGAAAAAGCTAGAAAGCTTTGGAAAGTGAAGAAATTAAAAGCATTTTAAGTGGTTAATTAATATATACGCTTGCAGAATTTCTTTGCCACCCTATACTAAAATATTTTGTGTTATGAATCAATGTCAAATTACCTGTATATTTTCAGTTTGCAGAAAGCTCTTATTCCTGGTAAAAATTTGCAGTAAACTTACAGAGCAGCAGCATAGGCTGCTGTGTAGTCCAAGCAAACTGGCAGGAGAACAAGTAAGAATTAAAATATTAAACTCTGAAACGTGCTTGTACTGCTATACCTGAAGTTTTTAATTTTTTTTGGCCATGAAATTCATTTTACATTCCTGTGTCATGTGTTTGTTTACAGGGACCACTATAAAACAGAATTTGAAAAGAGATTGCATGAGGAATTGGAACAAATAAGGTTGAAAACAAATCAAGAAATCGAGCAACTTCGAAATGCTTCGAAAGAGATGTATGAACGGGAAAACAGGTAGATAAGATGTGACAGTAACAAAATTAAGGCAGAAACTTGCAAGTACTAGTTTTGGATTGAGGCTTAATCAAAGTTGACTGGTATTAAGTGAGGAAATGAGGCTGTAGAATTGATGTGGATCTTGTCAGTGTTAACAAGAAATGATTTTTGTTAAAGATACTGTGTTGTGAATTATGAATATTTGTTACAAACATTTACATTGACTGTCAATTAAAATAGCTATTAAAATTCTTCTAGATAAACATTTGTGGTTTGAAGTGCAGCTGTGTAGTGTTAATTCATACTAAATGTGGGGTTTCTTTTGTTGTTTTTTTTTTTTGTCATGTTGTATGGACAGTCTTGAAACCAGAAAGGAAGGTACTGATGCAGAGAGTAAAGCAGGAAAAAATAAGAGAAACTAGCAAGACATCTGTAACTTCTAATAATCAATCTGAGACTTACTGGCATTATTTTTCACAAAAGCATTAATTTCTTGTGGATTATTATAAAATTGTCTTTTGAAGAAGATTAGTCCTACAAAGACCTACAGGTTAAGTGTTCTAAATGTGTTGTCTTAAATACCATGGAATTATGTGCAGTATTAGACATAACATTTCTTTCAGGATCCCCATACAGATTTAGACTATTAACAGCATCTTTCTTTCTGAGCTTGTTTTTTGACACTTGTCTCCCTTTAAAAAGGGAGCACTTAACAATTCTTTATAAACTTATCATGGATGTCCTGAAAGTGTCTTGTGTGGAGTAGGAAATGACTAGGGTAAAAAGATATTTGTAGCATCAGCATCTGTTGTTCTAATAGGCAGCTTTGCCATTGCTCTGAAGAGTGTAAAAAGAACGTGACTCTTGCTGTCTGTCTTCTAGCCAACTGTAAGGTTCTAATTAAAAATATTACATCACTGTGTACTTTTGCAAGTGTTAGTAAAGTTTATATAAAACAAACACACACATCCACACCAGTTCCTGCATTCAAATCTATGTTCGATTGCAAGGAACGATTTGACTGTTTGTGGAGGTTTGGCAACGGTCTGTATATCATTTAGGAAAGCTATTGAGAAAGGTTTTGTTTGCATCTGGAACAAATTTGTGGAAGCTTTTTTCCTCACTTTGAAATAATTACTTCTGAAATGTAAATCCCTTAGATCTGACTTCAAATTTTGCAAGGAAAATGATTTTTAGTTTGTGATATTTCTATAAATTAATTAAAAATTCCACCTTAAGATGGTGCTTTTCTGTCTGAGGCTCCCCTCGATGGGGGAACAGATGGAAAGCCCAAAAGGGAAGCAAAGCAGTTTGTTGTGAAGTTGTGTGATGTGATGAGATGCTGTGTTGATTGGCTGAAAATAAGAGTAAGTGCCAGTTTTATCTTTGAGCTGAAAGCGCAGAACTAATAGAATACTCAGCTCTCTTCTTTCCACTTGCTGAGCCTGATAGGATTGATGTTTCCCATGAATTTACTGATGTCGTTTTACACTTGGATGGGTCAGTTCAGGAAGCTAAAATTAAGGGGTGAGAAGGAGGGGAATCCAATTTAAGGATGGTACTTTTAGCCTTAACGTATTTGGGATCTGTTTCATTTGTTCAGTTGTAGTCATCATTGGCAGTGTGCGCTTTAGCAAGCGTGAATGAATTCACAGAGCCCTGGAATGGCCGCAAGGAGTTTTACTCCAGACTAGCTATAGTCTGTTCCTGTAGGTTAAACAGAGATAAGTGGTTTTGAGCATGTTTGGTGCTCTCCTTGAGTAGATCTTCAATCTGACTAGAATCCAATTTATGCACTCTAGCATAGTTTTGAGGTGAGAAGTGCAAAAATGGCAGTCGTTACTTTGAACCAAATTTCCTGGTTGTCTCCAGTTAACCAGCTTGTGTAGCAATCATCTCAAAGTTTGCTAGCTGAATTCCTTTTTGAAAGTACAAATTATGCACTCTGAACACTGAAAGGCATTGGGCCTCTTCAGCCCAATCCAGCCCAACTGCTTGAACAGCTTCAAAACCTCTTTTTCTCATTTACCAGACGTTTTCATTAATATGTAAGTAGTCGTCCTGTCCAGTTTTAGAGATTTTTCACTTGTATGATAGGCTTGCCAGGTACATGATGTGGTCTGTGTGTACAGCAGTCAGATGTGTTTTACCTTTTAAAAACATAGTCATATGATCTGTAACCTGGCAGTGTCACCGAAGTGTTTACAAGCTCTGTTGAAAATATTTCAACAGAAGTTGCATCACATCTGTGATTGCCATCTTGTTGATTAGTAGTGCTTTACTCAGGCTGTTTTTTCTCTGTAGAGTTTTCAGTTGCTTAAATTAACAGTTGAGCAAAATAGTATATTCTCTAAACAAGTTACCATTTAATTATTATCCCTCTTCTCTTCCTTTAGTCTTAAGACTGCAACTTTGCACTTCATCTCTAAGATGTGATATGGTTGACCTTATTGCTGTGAACAGAATTGTCATATTCTTACATTTTGTCAGGAACCAGTTTAAATAGCCTGCTCTCAAGATGAATTGCTGAATTTCACTGATAAATTTTGCGGCCTTATAATTCTGTTTTTAAGGCTCGTTTCTCTCTTGTACTTGAATTTGCAATGTTTTGCTCACGTCTGTAGCGCGTTAATAGGATTCCTTTTATATGAAGCCAAATTGAAAGGAATCTCTAAGGACATCTAATACATTCAAAATGCCAGTGGGTGTTCACATTGCTGGAGCGAACTGTACGTATCTTCAAGTAAAATACTTGAAAATGTTCATAACGTAGATCAGACCCTCAGCATCAGCTGTTCTGTGGTTACTGCTGTACTGCACAATACTTAACAATGGAAACACAGCTTATAAGCACTAACTGCCATTTATAGAGTGGCAATAAGCTGTACTGCTGCTAATACCTTTATCGTTTTTAACATAAGAATTATCAGTATTATTATTAGTTCATGTGATGCTGTTCTGATACGTGTAGTGAAATAGGTATGAGCTAGTTTGGAAGTCTTAACTGATTGTTGGCTAAAACATTGAAAAATTTTAGATCGTTATTTTATGGTTCTGTCTGTTGGATTAAAAATGATGCCAGCTGTAGAATGCAAAAAGAGGCACCAACAATGTGTAGTAACCTATATGACTGTCCAATTGGTTGTATGTGAAAGTAGGGTTTCTATGCCCAACTAATTGTCCTGCTGTATCGTGAAAGTTTTCAATCATCTCAGCTAGGAGGACAGCATTCCCTTAGATTTAGTGTAGTACCAAGTGTAAAAACCTATAAATACATTCAAATTATTGGAATGTATTTAATTCTCAGGAAAAAAAAAACATAATCTGTAGTTCTCGTATTCTGAATTATTTTCACCCAGAAATACATGAATAGGTACTTTGATCATTGTTTTTAGAATTTTGGAATGAGAAATTTTGTTGATAAATATGAAATACAATGAATAGGCATATAGAGAGACAGCTTCCTATTGCTCTATCAGAACTGAAGGAGGTAGTGTTAAAGTTAAGATCAGATAGTAGTAATCCATAAAACTAAATAGTCTTTTTTATAACAGAATATTGACAGGGTCACTTTTGTTTCCTTCAGAAATTTGAGAGAAGCAAGAGATAATGCTGTTGCTGAAAAAGAGAGAGCAGTTACTGCTGAAAAGGATGCCTTAAGAAAGTATGACCAACTCTTAGACCAGTAAGTATCTTCTAAAAATGCAAATAAGTTAAAAATGAAAGTACATTTGCACTCAAAGAGTTTTAGGTAAGATGAATGACTGGTTACGCTTTCTGCTGACAAAGAATAATTTGAATTACAATAATCTTGTTTAGATGTTACAGATTTAATTTCAGTAGGTTTTTGTTTTGTTTTTTTTCCATTACCAGTGCAGTAACAGTATGGATATTTGATTCTTCTCCTACAATCCTGTAGAGACAAGCAACCTTAATTTATACCTCTCTTAGAAAAGATGTATTTCATGCTGTGCCATAACAGTGCTCAAACTCTGAACTTCATTTTTTTTTTCTGGTTGAAGGTGGAATGTTATCTATTATGATGACTTAATGGTTTTTCTGAAGTGTGGATTATGAGCGGTAGTAATGAACTGTTAAACCTGCTACATGCATCTTACTGCTCTCTTTCTTCCCTCTTTTAAAGTCAATATATAAAGCACAGTATCTACACAAAGCCATTATTCTATTCACATGGATACAGGGAAACTATGGTTCTCTGTTGATTTTCAAGTAGTCTGCTATTTTGCTTTGCAGCACCTTGTCTTCACTTTGCAAATCTAAAGTATTAGGTATGGTAAATGTAATTTGAAATTATTGACTGTAGTCAGAGCCATTCAGGGTAAGTTTATCTTATGTGCTTAATTTTTGCACTAGATTCATTCTCTTATCTGCATCTTTGTTCCATAAAGAAAAGCACAGGGCTTTAACCAACTATGCCACTCAGTCATCTTGTTAAAGGAACTACATGATGTGAACTCATTTGCTTGGAGTTGTTTTTAGTTGTGCTTAGTGATCTGTTAAAATGTTAATTTAAGCATAGGCACAAATTATTTAAAAACTTTTTAAAATGTGTAACTATACAATAGTGATAAAACTAGTGAAGAATCTGTGTTGCCCCAGGATTTCTCATGTGATTTTTTTTTTTTTTTTTCCTCAAAACTTATTTACAGAGTACTCCTATTTCCACTCTTTAAGTGTTGATTAGTACAATTTCTGGAGTTCAAATAAACAGGTCACTCCCCAGATGATTATGCTTTTTAAAGAAAAAAAAATCTGTTTAGAAAAATGAAAGCGCCATATTTCACTTCTTTAAAATAAAGGTATCTCTTCAAAAATACAACTCTAGGACTGTACTGTTGTTAGGACTGTGACTTTTTCCTCCACATTCTGAATCATAGAATTGCTCAGTTTGGAAAAGACCCTCAAGATCATCAAGTTCAATCAAAATCTAACCATACTAATAACAACCCACTGCTAAATCATGTCCCTGAGCACAACATCAAAATGGTTTTTAAACATGTTCGGGGATGGTGACTCAATAACCTCCCTGGAGATCCAGTTCCAGTGCTTCACAACGCTTTCTGTAGAAAAGTTCTTCCTGATATCCAACCTAAACCTCCTCTGGCACAACTTGAGGCCATATCCCCTTTTTCTCCACCTCTGAGAAGAGACCAACCCCACTCTCGCTGCAGTCACCTGTCAGGTATTTGAAGAGAGCAATGCGATCTCCCCTCCACCGCCTCTTCCTCAAACTACACAGCCCCAGTTCCTTCAGTCACTCCTCGGAGGGCATATTCTCTAGGCCCTTCAAAAACCTTGTTGCCTTTCTTTGGACCTGCCCCCGTACCTCAATGTCATTTCTGTATTGAGGTGCACAAAACACAGCACCAGCGAGGCCCCACCTTGAGTACTGAATACATGGAGAGAATTACTTCCCTAGTGCTGCTCACCACACCGTTCCTGATACAGGCCATGATGCCATTGACCTTCTTGGCCACCTGGGCACACTGCTGACTCATATTAAGCTGACTGTCCGTCAGCACACCAAGGTCCTTTTCTGTCAGGCAGCTTTCCAGCTATGAATATAATTTATCAAAATGAACTACAAAATAATAAATTGGCATAATGGGATGGAATAAAAAACCCCAAAGTCTGATGTTACTGTGGACTGAAATGTAACAGTTCGGTAGAACAAAATAAAACAAAGAAATTTTCTAATATAATCAGAACACCCAAGAGTAAAAAGGAATATCCGTGTTGGCCATTTTGGTGTTTAAGTGATTACAACAGCTAGTTCTTTATTGAAAATAAGTTGACTCATCATAGTTTCCACTGGTATCATAATCTTTATAAACAAACATGTTTGAATGCTTCAGGAGTATGTGGAATGTTGACTGGCCTGAATTCTGGTTAAATTAAGCCCCTGGGAAATTTTGTGATCAGAAGTGTAACTAATGCCCAATTTTCTAGTCAAGTGCAGTTATTTTCATTTGGCTTACTGATATTTGTGATAGCTTTTTGTAAATAACTGCTTTCAAATGCCTATGAAGTATTTAGTGGTAGTATTTGTGGAAGTACTATATTGATAGAGAATCTGGTGTTTCTACCTCAAAGTAGATCACTGTGATGTCAGGATGTAATTTTGGTTCCCTCTTTGCTACTATAAAGCTGTCAATTTTGCATGAGAATGTTTCATTTACCTGCGATGAAAGAAGTTTAAAAAAAATTACTATTTTGGATTAAATTTGGTCAGTATTAAACCTTGAAGGAAACTGATGACCAAATGTAAACTTTTTCATTTTGCTTCAAGTTGCTAGTATTATTACTTTTTCTAATTTTAAAGCTGTATTAACTCAATGTTTTGAGGTTGAATGAGAAGGGCAGCTCTTTAATATTTCCATCTTCTACTACGTAAGAAGTCTAAATGCTAAATGTATACCAACTTTTTCTTATTTTGAATGTCTTAAGTATTATTATCAAAGTAACAACTGTTAACCTCCTTACCAGAAAGCAAGCACACCAAAAGTCCTGAAGAATAGAACAAAGGCAGTCTGACTTCCTATTGCTTTATCCTACTAGTTAAATTTTCATTTTCACCTTGAATCTTATATGAAACCAGAAGTGGCTCCTATCACAAGGTGCTTTGAGTGCCCTCTGAGGTATAATCTGGGGTAAACTCTTAAAAAAAGCATGTCACTTCATGGTCCACCTACCAGAGCTATCTCTTGCCTTTCATTATTCACTACTTTTAAACCTTGAGGCATATAACTTCTTTTTCCAGAATTGTAGCTCGGCTTTAACTGTCTATCTGTGGAAACTGTTTTTTCCCTTTAAAAACTACCTTCACCTTATTCTTCTGATGAAGAAGTTAATTAATTTAGGTGCTTCAAAAAGGGTAAAATTTGCATGTCATTTCTGAAAGACATCCTATTGGAAGTTGAGAACCAGTGCAGAGAATGCAATGAAAGGAGGTGGAGTTTTAATAAGAAAAAGAAGCAAATAAAAGGTCAGTTTCCCGGGAGACTGTGCCTAGTTTGTCTGCAGGCTGCAGAAGCAGCACTGAAATCCATAATGGAGAGAATTACATGCGTCCATGATTTCTGCTTTTCTTTTTTTTTCTGAAGACACATTTACTGAGACTTTTCATCTTAATGGATAACTTTAAGCTGCTTTTTAACAAGTGTCTGTCTATTTATGGTGTTTCTGCCTGAAAAGAAATCTGACATTCCTAAAGCCTGCTTCAGATTGCACACAGATTGCATTTCAGATTGAAATGAATTTTAGTAAACAAAAACAGAAAGCTGAATTAATCAAATGCATGAATTGTATTGCTGGGAGGACTGCACACTTGCTAGGACTTAGCTAGAAGTCTTTGAATTTTCACTAATAAGGATCATAGCATTCTGCATTCTTTACTAAGATAGCATTCTTCCAGAATCTGTAGTAAGGCCTGTAACTTAGTCACTGTAGCACTCTTCAATGGTGTACTCACTGTAGGTAGAGAATTATCTATGTCAAAACTCAAAGGATTTATAAGCTGGCCTGTCTGAGCTTCACTGTATCTAGAATGCAGGCTTTTAAATTTATTCTCTTACTCTTCATGGAATTATCAGTGTTAATAATTATAGCTCTAGCAGTCTTTTTAATTTAATTTCCACGTACTGCATCTCTTAAGAAAGAATTCTCACAAAATATTATGAAAGATGGTTTGGGAAGGTTGTAATACCAAAAGATACTTACATTATACATACCTTCCTTAAAGTAAGCCTTCTTGTTTTTTTGTTTTTTTTCCTCCTAGCCTTAATCTTAAAGTATTAAGATTAATCAAATTCTGCACTGGCTGCTATGCTGAATACTTAAAAAACTTTTTAGTCTTTCTAATTGTGAGATTTTTTTTTTTTTACTACCCTGGGAAGACTGTATCAGTGTCCCTCAAAAGCAGCTGTAATTCTGTTGAAAGAGGCATCATATGATGGTGCTGCTGCTTATTAAGTCTGATACACCTTGAATTCTAGGGATGAAGATTTCACTACAGTCCATGGCTTTGGTATGATTGTTACTTTCCCTTGCTAACACACGTTTTTGTGATTCTTGCTAAGGATGAGCACTGATGGGATCAGCAAATAGTGGTTCTTTGGAACTCTTTAGTCAAATGATGTTTCAGCTGCTAAAAGTTTACATGGGCTCAAAGGGAGACTGAAAAAGCTCCAAGACAAATTTGAGGATTACTTAACAAATAAAAATCACATCCAACTAAAGAAATTCTTAAGTTAGAAACAGTTGAACACTAGTAGGAGAAATGAAGAAGCAATATAGTATACACAGACATTTTTCTTGCTCAAAATACATATTTTTGGCCACTGTTGAGGACAGTATTACCAGACTACCTATCTTCTGATACACTGCAGCTATCTGATGTACAACAGAACAGGAGCTGTAAAATACTGGGAATTTTCTTACTGTTTATTTTATGTGTTTTGTATCCCTTTAAAAACCTTGAATAAAGGAGGTGTACTAGAAGATGTATATTGAATAAAGAAGATGTACTATAAAATCATCTGTCTCAATCTATGATTTTCAGGCGCTCACTTAACTATTACAGTTTTCTAGTATTTTAGCTGGTTATGTGATGGTTCTGTTGTATGATCCAGCTAACTGAACTTCTTTTCATCATTGCATTAGGTGAACTACAGCCTGTTTATTTATTTATCTTAGTAGTTAGTGTCAGTGTTATTAAAATCATTACATTCTGGTTGTAAAATCTGGTATTGTGGCCATCATGTTTAGATTGCTGTTTCGTCTTTTAACATTCTGTTGCTGCATGTCATGTTATATATAGTACAAGTATTATGGGATAAGGCCTGAAACAGATATAGAAGCTGTAAAGCAAAAAGGACATCAACTCTGAAATCAGTGTTAGGAACTAAAACCCTTCTGTAAGTTTTTTTCCTCTGTGTGTACATTCAGGAAGCTGTCTTCCTTTTAACATTCAAAGCATTTTGACAGAACCCTAACTAAAGTTGAGGGTGAACCAGACTTCTACTTATTCTGTCTTAGTATCTCAATAACAATAAAGGTTTTAGCATCAGATCAACATCTGATCACCTTCCTCTTAACTGGACAACTGGTGAAGAACAGTTTGTCCAACTGGGAGTTTATGTGGTGATCTGAGAAGGGAGTTAAAGCTTCATCATCTTGCAGACCTCATAGTAAACTCATGGGAAACTCTCTGAAATACTAGACATAGACACTAATGTTTATGTGAACTTTGAGCAGAGCTTGTCATCCACAGAGTCAAATTCAAACTGTTGAGAAAGGTTATGTATAAATGGGAAGCCTAACTCTACTGCTGTCAGCCTGCACTTCACTTGTATGGCAGTGATACCTGTTTTATGTAAGAAACTCTCAAGAATATGAAAAACTAGCAGTTCATTATATAACTGAAAGTAACTAGTCTGTTTGATGAGTATCCTGGAAATGAGGAACCATCATGCTGTGTTCTTGAATGGCACCAAAACAGTATACATCACTGAGCCAAAGTATTTTAAAGCCATGAGCTGCTGGGAGCTGTTTGCCTTTGACATTAATCCATCTAATATTGAAATACCCCTAACTGACCTTAATGTTGAAGACTTCCCAAAGAAAGGGGCAGTGTGGTATTTACTGGTGGTATTCACAACTGATGAAACCATCATGTGAGTCCTTGGCATCCTGCTTGATGTTTTCTCTCTACATGAGATTGACTTGTCCATTCACCAGCAGAATGAGAAAATCAGGGCTGAAGAACTGACTTCCTTTTTGCATCATCTTCTTTCTAGCTATTATTTCCTTCTGAATATATCCAATCAGGGTTGGCTCAGAGCTGTTTACATTCAGGGACTAGCAGGGATTTAGATGTTCTGTGATGTTTGAATCCTGGGGATACCAGGAGGGAGGTGGTACTACTTTGAGAGATTTATGGTATCAGTGAGTGTGCGGTTTTCAAGTGTCTTTCTATATCTAAAGAAATAGAAAGTTACTTACAAGCCAAACTTTAGCAAGACCTAATTGAGAATATTTATTGAGAGTGGGCCTCTGAGAGGACTTCTAAATGAAAGTGGATAGGTTTCGCTGCCGGTGATGATTAGTGAGAGGATTTGTAATTGCACGGTAAAGGTGTGGTGCAAAGAGTTGATCAGATCTATCAGAGGTGGAATGGAAGGGTACACCTGAAAGAGTTGTAAGGAGATTTAAAAGAAAATATAAAAAAGCTTCCATAGATCTTAATGGTAGGTAGGATTTTTAGATATTGCTCATGTGAGCATATGTTGTCTGCTCCTTTTGTGCTACCCCTGCTTGTTAGCGAGTTTTTGTAATTGAAATGATAATGATGACTGAAGATGGTCTGAGCAAACATCTTTGATGAAGTGGAGATTGTAGGGATGGAGTGTGCATGTGCCCTTCATAGGTAATCCAGAAGCAAAAAAAATCTGTGGCTTCTATCAGCTTCTCACCCACAGACTAAAAACACCTGCAGGGAGCGTAGCTTGAGAAACTTTCTCTTAAAAGTAAGCAAGCATTTTAAACTTCATCATCACAGGGCAGAATAGCTTTGGAAATAAATGTACTGGAAATACTGTATAGGTTCCTTTGAGATGAAGCGTGGGTGTTGTGTAAAATACATACACGTTTCAGTCATTTGGTTTTTTCATAAAGTGTCAGATTTCATAATTTACGCCTAAAATATAAATTAGAAGTGCAGAATGCCCTTAATTTCTTTAACTATTGTTATTGTCTATTTGTATACCTTTTTTAATACTGTATATGTGATAAAAATGCTGCAACTCATAGCTAGTACTGTAAAGGAAATACTACTGCATGTATGTGTACATAATGTAATTTAAGCTTTGGTGTGCAACGTAAGGTGTTCATTGCCATGGGAAAGCAGATATAAAAGCACAGTGATTGAACTGCTTCATTCCTTCTCAGATTTTGTTTAACGTTTGTTGTGGCTTCTCTGCGGTAATAAACTGCTCTGGATAATAAGCTTAAAGATGGTCCAAAAAATTGCAACTTCCCATTTCATCTTGGTTCCTGGGATCATTGGAATTGGTTATGAATTGTAGAGAGGAGAAGAATTTTTCCTATCCAAATCCCTGTGGGAAAGGGAGAACGTTTCAAATGTGCAAAATGATACTATGAGTAGGTGAGAATATTTAAAGCCCTCCTTCTTCTATTCATGCTCCCTAACTTCAGACATTTAAATGGCTGTCAAATCCCCAGCTATACTTATTTCTCTAAACAATAGCATTAAAAAAAAGGTGACTGATAAAAATGTATTGTCTCTTTGAGATGTCCAAAATTAGGTGAAGCTTAGACTGTTATCTTAATTATAAGATCTTTACACCTAAAATTACATGAGGAATATTACTTGTTGTTGTTGCATATTCATCAAGAGCACTTTTACTACAGGTGCTATACTTTTTATGAGCTTGTGGCTCGGATTTGCGCGTTCCAGTAGTGTTCCTTATGACTGTGTTCCTATTCAGTCTGATTTCTGTGTTCTGTCAAAGTTTTGGGCTTTTGTCAAAGCGTTTTGTATGCGTAGATAAATGAGATAAATATCAGATTTATTTTTTTTTCTCGGAGCTGGAAGACTTCTTTCCATTAAAATAAAGAATTAACTTTTTAAAGTAGTTCATTTGCTGCAAGGTATTGCTTCATTATGTGCAAATGAATGGAAGATGGCTACGTTGTGGCAACCTGTGTGCATGCAAGTCTACTTTTTTTTTTGGCTGGTTGATTTGTTTTACTTTCTAAAACAGCCTCAAATGTTGCTTTCATTCTTTTTCTCAAAAGGAAAAAGCAGTTTTAATTTATCCATTAAAGTTTGAAAAAAAAAAAATTGCATTTCTTTTTTATTGTAAAGTTGATATCTTTTGGCAAAATGATTTGTGAGTTATTTTAAAAACAGCTTTTAAATTTGTAAGTCCCTTTTGTAATGCCAGCTGTCTAAATCTTTTCATAAAATTCAGTTAAAGGAAGCATATTTTCCGTCATTATTTTAAAATATAATGTTTACTGGAAGGGAAGTCTAGTGAATTCCCACAGATGAAGTGTGAGTGCATTTCTCCCACTTGTAAATGAGTTCTTATTTCCTACAGTACATATTCTGGTACCACAATGAGTCATTTTCAACATGTTTTAGTTTAGCTTCTAAAACATTTTAAAACTTGGCAGATGCATGTAAATGAATTTTGCATCCAGTTTTAGAAACCTCTTCCAAATAATCTTCTTCTAACACGATGACTGTGAATAGACCTTTTAGAATGCAGAAGTGCTCTTTGTGATAAGCCTGAAATCATTTGCAGAGGTCTTTTGATGCTGTTGTTGATGATGGTGTTTGTTTCTGCTTTAGCATGTTTCAGTTTAACTACTCAGTAAAACAGGGAAAATACTTTGGTGAAGGAGGCTTGAGTTTTGCAGGCAGTGCTGTTAAATGGAGTATTTTAGGCAGACAGGTGGTAGCTTTCTTTGCAAACTGAACTTTGTAAAATTTTATGCTATTAAACTTAAAAGTCCACAAATTTTCTTCAAAAATTGTCATCTCTGTTTTAATATGTTATTATGCCATGTGTAATTCTATACCTTAATCTGCTCCTTTACGTGTAAACTCGACAATTTGTTAATTTAGATATTAGAGAAGAACTCAGTGCTAAATGCTTTATATGTTTAAAAGAGAATTATGAGTAACAGGAATAGAATGGGAGGAAAATTAGGGAAGCGTAACAAGCATATTAGGATTTTGAGAAAACCTCTCTCATTTGTGAGATAATGTTTTAATGTTTTTATTTATCTATTACTTGAATAATATTTGTTATTTTAAGTTTCCTGTCCTTGTTTCCTGGGAAATTTATAATAGGAGCTTAGATACTTTGCTCAAATGGTGATACCCTGTGTTTAGACATACTCACATTTCTGCAATTTGTATTTGAATGCCATCCTAAATTTTCTCCAGTTGCTGGCAGCATTTGTTTGGTCAGTCTGATGTTCACAGTAGGGCTAACTTTACAAGTCTGTGGTTCTCTCCTCCAGCTTTAACCATATGTGTGTTGTCTGCATTGCAACAGAATGTTATCAGTAAGTTGTTCTTACTGTAATTGCTATCCTTTAGCTTTATAATAGGTTCAGAAGAAGATGGGGAAAACATTGTAAACATTTTAAACTTATTGCTAAGGCTTTTGCTGTATATTTCCCAGAATCCTTTTTCCATTGGATGTGTCATGTAACTATATAAAGGAAGCCTACTTTAAAACCCTATAACATCCACCATTGGTCTTAAATGTATTTAAATTTTCATCAAGGAAAAATAATTTGAAAAAGAGTTGGGAAAAGTTAGTTTAGGGAATCAAGAGTCAATTATTTTGTCAGACAAAACAAGACCTTCTTGTATTATATCGATTATGAAACTTGCAAAAGATTAATAGTAGACAAAAGAGGAAATGTAATACGGATGAGGGGTGGGCAAAGCCATAACATGAATGAAAAATGAGATGAGACAAAAGAGAGGGTCTTGAAAACTTTACTAATTAGGATTGATCTGAACATACAGTAAATGCATTTTGCCAGTCTTATTCTTTGGAAGATTCATCTGTGCAAGGCAGGCACAAGAGTTGCGTGAAATGATCGGACGAGTTGAAGGCAGTGTGTTAGTGAGGGTAGAGTCCATTTCTCTGTTCTGCCCATGTAGTTACTGTGTATCTGTGGTGCTCCTGTAGTTCTGTCCAGCTGTTTTCAGAGGCCAAAACTGTGAATCTTACTGATCGTAATTCCTACGTAATTTCCTTAGTACACGGTGAATATTTATGTGATTTTAACATTATTTTACCAGTTAATTTTTTGGCTGATACTTTACTAGAGCCCTTGAAAATACTGTTTTTTTTTCCTAATAAATGTCTGTTTAGTTCATACCACTCTTTCAGTATTTTTTAATGTAATAGATTGTTAGACTTTGTATTAATTTGAAAATTATTTTCTGAGAAAAGTAGGTAAGTGCAACGTGGATGTGACTTGCATCACTCTTGTTTAATTTCACACACCTGCATTAGGATAAGTAAGTCGTGCCTACATAATACATTTTTTTCTTCCATTGGCTTCGAAAAGAAGTGTACATGACTGGCTCAGATCATTGTTGATGAGTACAGATTTAGCACGTACTAATGGTTTTCCAGCAGGTTGCCACAGTGACGTATGGGGGCAGATTTTCCTTGACTAGATTCTACTGGAGTCTTACCAGTACCTTCTGTTCTCAAACACCACCTAACCTCAGAGGCACTTAAAATCAGCCTGCATTCCAAGTTGGAGCACATCTAAATGGAGGTCAGCGTTCATGCTCGGAAGTGTCCTGATTTGGAAACTTAAGTAATTATTTTGATAAGGGCAGGGAGGTGCTTGAACTCTGTTCAAGTCCCTGAGGGGTGTTTTTTTTTTTTATTAAGTTGTAGCTAACTCATGCAATAGCACTGAGTTCACTCCAGAATGCTGTTAGAAGTGGTAATTGCTAAGCTTGCCTCTTTTTTTAATGTACTTTGAGCACTCACCAAGAAAGATCAAGACTTTGGTCCTTTCCATCTCTTTCTCCCTAGTTATTTAAAGAGCTTTTGTTGTTACTGGGGTGTTAGCCTATTTGCATAAACTTACTGGCAGCAAGTGTTGCTATGAGTTACCTCTGCATGGATCAGACCAATTGGTGCAAAAGAGATAAGTGGTTTTTTTGATTTGTGAAATCTAATTCCTACAAATCCAGACAAAAACATAAAAATCCAAATAAAATACAAGTTTCAGAAAACTTGTATTTACACACTTATAAATGCAAAAAAACCTATTTATACATCTATTTTTCCATTATTTAAGTAAAAACACTGATGTGGGTGCTAGTAATAAAGAAGTTTACTTGTAATGTTTACAAACCTTACAAAGAATGCACCTTCAGGATGGTTCATTCTTTTGTCATTACTTGTAATCATGTTTTCATAAATCAAACAAATCTCCAGTATTCCTAGTGGGAGCTATTTTAGTTGTCAGCGTTCAGATGGGGTTTTAATTCCTGTTATAACATTTTTTTCCTGGATTTTAACAAGTAGTTCTGATGCCAGCATTAGTCCTTAAATATCTGTTGTTCTGGATGCTTACCTTTTCCCTGCCCATTAAAGTCTTCGTCAGACTTGATTTTCCTAAACTGTAGCTTATCTCACTTCTCATGGGATAGATTCCTTGTTGTCTTGAACATATGAGTAGCATTTTGTTTAATCTTGGCCTTACTTCAACACAGATAGCTGGAAATTAGTGTTCCAATTAATTTCCTGCTGTATCTCTTAGGATACCATCATTTCCGCTGGATGTACCTTAGTGATTCCTGGAATTGTATGTCATTGGAGTAGCTGCATCATGTTAATAGTTCAGTTATCCCGAAGTCGTGTAATGTATCTCATTCTTTTTGCTCTGTCTTCTGGGCATCTGGATTCTGGATGAAAAGAATTAGTGTCTTCTGTTTCTAGGCCTACTCTAAGTTCTGGATTTGGATATGCATTCTTACTTGTTTTTATATGGTTACGCTACTAATTCACAAAGCACTCTCTAGCTTATTAGAGAGACATATTGTTCTGGAAGATGTGCAGTCTTTTTGCTTCATGTACTCAAAATTACAACTCAATCTAAATGTAAGTGTACTGCAAAAGAGTTGCATATGTATGAGATATCATTACAGTCAGTGGAGACTTAGTAAGCACAATCCATGAGGTTTGGATTGCTCTTCAGCTGACCAAAGAAAAATAGCTATTTCAGGTCTGCTGGATTCATTGGTTCTACTGGGGACCTAACTTACACGTAGATAGCTGAGTCTTTCTTAAACTTAGGTTTATATAATCACAGAATGGCTGAGATTCATGGGATCATAGAACAGCCCGTGCTGTAAAGGACTTCAAAAGATCGCCTGGTCCAACCTTCTATAGAAAAAGGTGCTGCTGGAGATGTCCTAGCGCCTTGTCCAGTTGTATCTTGATAGGATTGGTAGGGACCACTGGATGTCATCTGGTCCGATTTCCTGTTCAAGCAGTGATTCCTAGAGCAGGTTATCTGGGACCACATTCAGATGGCTTTTATATGAATATCTCCAAGGAAGGAGACTGCTCACCTCTCTAGGCAGCCTGTGCATGTGCTCTTGTCACCCACACTGCACGAAGTGCTTCCTGGTGTTCTGAGGGAACTTCCTGTGTTGAAGATTGTACCTGTTTCCTCTTGTTCTAGCGCTGGGCACACTGAGAAAAGCATTGCTCTATCCTCTGCACTCTTCCTTCAGATATTTGTGTTCATTGACAAGATTCTTGTTGAACCTTCCCTTGACTAGGCTAAACAGTCTCAAGTCTCTCGGACTTTTCAGAGAATCTCCAGTACCATAATTTATGTGGCCTTTCATTGGACTCCCTGTATCTCTGGACACAGAACTGGACACAGTACTCCAAGTCTGGCCCTCCCGGTGCTCAGCAGAGGGGAACGATCACTTCTCTTGACCTGTTGGCAGTACTTTGCCTAGTGTAGCTCAGGATACCACTAGCCTTCTTTGCAACCTGGACACTTTGTGTCTACAAGGTTGCAGGTATTTTTCTGCATTTCATCATGCTTTCCAGATGAATCCAGCATGAATCTGGATCCAGCATGTACTGGTGCCTCCCTAGGTACAGGACTCTGCATTTCTTGATGAGCTTCATGAGGTTATATTCAGTCCAGTACCTCTGGCCTATCCATGTCCCTCTGGATGGCAGTACAACCCTTTGGTATAACGGTCGTTCCCCACTCAATTTTGTATCCTAAGTAAGTTTGCTGAGGGTATGCTGCCCCACCATCTGGACCATTGACAATGACTATGTGAAACTGGACTGGACCTTTTGGGCACACTGTTAGTTGTGTCCTGACCATTCAGTTTTCAGTCCACTTCACACTGTTTATCAAGCCTCCTCCGTCAGTTTCTCTATGAGAATTTTATGTAATACAGCATCAAAATGTTGAATGTCCTAAACATAAGTATCCAGTGTCAAATAGGGTATTTGGGTGTTCACAGTTGACAGTTAACATTTGCACTTATGGAGCAGCAGTTACACTGGGTGGGATTCTTACACTGTAAGGGATACCTGTGTGGGGATAATTGAGTCAAACCCCTACATTTTGACAGGCTAAATCACAACTCTACATGCATAATGAAGTTGTAGAATTATGCATATAACCTCCTTTCCATTGCTTATAATGGAGGATAAAAGCATTCTTTACATATTCTATGTATTTATTTATTTTTATTTCATAGGCAAGCAAGGAGAAAAAGAACAGCAGCAAGATTTCTCCCAGTAACTGTGGTACCAGATTTCTGGACAAGTCAAAGTATAGGAGGAATCTGCATTGCATTTAAAGACAGCCAAATAACACTAGGCAGTTTTTAGTAAGGATCTTCAAAGCACTTATTATTGTCAGTTGCTCTGGGGTTGAAGCCACTGTATTGTAATATAGTAGCCAGGATGACGAACAACAATAGTGTACGTAGGCTCTCTTTGCTTAAATTCTAAGCCAGAAGATAAAGCACAGAAAATTGTTCAGGTACAGAAATACTTCATTGTTGTAGTCACTAATTTCTTAGTTATTTTAAGAGATTTGTAGTTGGCTACAATAGAAACAGTTGTTTAAGTAGTACCATAGACTCATTTTAGCATGAAATGGACAAGACATGTATTTATGGTGTGACACTGAACTGGCAAAATAATGATTTTATTACCTTTGTCTGATTTTACTCAGGAGTAGAATTGTACATAACGTTGTTCTTTTTGTGTATTTCGGTTCTTGTCATAATTGTATACAGCAGATATAGCAATTAACTGTATAATGGAGGCAAATAACAGTCTTAAGTTTAGAAACTGTAAGCAGTTAGTATGAGGATAGAATAAAAGGCAATGTCACATGAATTTCAGAGAATCTGTGTTAGTGTAACCCCTACAGCAATTTCATAAAGAAAGAATTTGAAGCTTTTGAAAACTACCTTTAGTGAAATTCGATTGATACGAAATAGAAAACAATCTTAGGTCATCAGGATAAGAGTAGTTTGGAAGTAAGGAGGCTTTGTTTCTACTTCTCCATCCTGAGGTGGGACACAGTTGCATAAGCAAAGATTACTGAAATGTGCTTTTAATCTATATTAAATTTTTAAAAAATTATTCAACTATTCAACCATGTCTCAGTAGCAAACAAGAACTGAATTACTTAAAAAAGAAAAAAGAGATCTCAAAACTTACTTTTTTGGTTCTAGTCTATGTTTCTATTCAATGTGAATTTTCATTATCGGATTGGGAAAAAAATAACATTTACTAAACAGATTACTAGTGAGTTGATTCCTTGTGTTTTGGTCATTTAACAGTTCTTACAAACATGTCCAAGGGTTTCTGGTTTTGTCTTTTTTTTAATTGTTGGTTTTTTTTGCGTGGGTTTTTTTTTTTTTTTTTCATATTTGCTAGTTATAAAAAGCATAAAACTCCTCTGCCTCTCTTAATGTAATTTTTGTATTTGCATAAATTGGAATTTTTTTTACTTTTTATTTAACAGCTACCAGTTTTAATAATAATGAAAATGTTGAGTAGCATTACTTCTTTGCCTTATTAGAAGTACCTGCTCATATTTGTTTTGTAATTACTAGCCATGTGGTCTACCTTTCAAGGTCCTATTAATCAGAAAATGTTTTATCTGGAAGAATGCCTTTTCAATACACTGCTGGTTTTCAGAAGACCATGGTATAAATAGTTAGCAGTTTAAAAATATGGTTATCCTTCCACTTGCTTGCTACCAGTTATTATTTTACCCATGTATTATAGCTTTTCAATGAAATGTTGAGATGTTTTTAAACATCGCTTCTTAAATGATTAAATTCTCTCTTATTGTTTTAGTAATTATTATTTTTCTACAATGCCTGCAGTTTCAGCAGTTTTGTACTTTCCCTTGCTTTCCTACTCCACTTAGCAGCCTTCAAAATAAATCTTTATATGTTCAGATTGATGCCAAGATGCCAGCAGTACAAATTGTAATGTGTGATTCATATTGCAAACTCCTGGAGCATTTATTGGTCTGCTGGTGCATTCTTACGGAATGACAAAGATTAATTTATACGTGTGAATGCTGATCACTAAAAAAGATTATCTTTGTTGATCTTGCATGTGTGCACATTTGATATCTATTCCACGTTCTATAAATGTTTAGTGTAGTCATTTTCTTTACTGCCACTTTAATTCTAAAATAGTTCACTATCCTTTTCAAAACAGTCTTCTGAAATACTAAACTGATTTGGTTTATAAGCTCAAACCACAATACATTTCCCAAAATAAAAATTAGATTTTGTGTATAGTGAAGAAAAAGCTAAAATAAGAGGAAGTATATATCAGTATTTTACATGAAAACTGAAATTTCACGTTACCAAATGACAGAGAATAATTCTGCCAGTACAACATAAGTTCATATAAATGTTTTTCTGGAAGTTTGTGAAAAATTTGAATTCTAATCCTGCCCATGGAATTGTGCTCAAGAACACTTCCTTTCACTTTAGTCATCTTTCATGTTGCATTTTCATTTTTATTGCATATTTAATAATAATTGCATTAATTAGATTATAAAACTAGCCAAAAACTTTGATAAAATGAAATGTAGTAGAAGACAATTTTGCTATTGAAAATGGGTGCAAAAAAAATTTCCTCAATCAGGGCATGAATGAAACGCTCTAAATATTTGAGAGTACTGTAGGTAGTTTTATTTGCATTCATTGAGTCATTTTTATGTCAAATGGTCCCTTTCTTCCCTCAGAGATTCATTTTGCTCTTTGGTATTCATGAACAGTTACAACCTCTATTTTTTTGTTGGGGTTTTTGTGGTTGGTTTTTTTTGTTGTTGTTGTTTGGTTTGGTTTTGGTCTTTGAAGCTGCATAAACTAATGATAAGTCAGTGAAAAAAGTAAAATGGGAATTGTACATGCCATTAGAGCTGTGGAGGCTGGAATTCATAGGAATAATGGTAGCAGAGCACCAAAGTGTTACGTATTTGTAATTTAAAGTATAAAATCTGACAAAAATGTTTACAGTGACAGTAATCTTTTCTTTCAACGTGTATGCAAAATTCTTTTTCTGCTGCGTATTTTAATTACTTTCCACAAAGTTAATGGACCAGTTTTTTTTCTGTAGACCAGGAGTACCAAATACTGTTATACATTGTTTACTTTATTAATCATATTGCAAGCCTTACTTGATCACGATCTGAGAGAAGCATTGAATAACTTTAAACACATACTTTAGATTCCCATAGATCCATAGTACAGTTGTTGAACATACCCTGCATTTTTCAAGAAGCAAAAAAAGATTGCTCACATTCATTAGAGATCTTGCTTCCAAGCCAAGAATGACAGATGCTGTTACAGCTGAGAAATGGAGTGTTTTAGGAAAACACTCTTAATACTAGTTAACTCAGGTCAAAGTTAAGAAGTTACTATACGATGCCTTTATCTAGAGTGTCAGGTAAAGGTACGTGAGGTGTGGATATTGGTTGTGCAAACTGTTGAAGGATTACATTCTGATTCAGTCAGTGAGCATTATCTGAAGGAAATAAGTAGGTCTCTGTCGATTTAAAATGGGCCTCATTTTTCATATTCCTCATTTACAGGCAAATCTATTTGCAAGAAATTTTTTATTGTTTGTATCTGATATTGTAGAGTGTGTGTAAATGATAGTATACCAAGGAGTGGTGAAGAGGGGAGTTGTCTGGTCATAATCCAAACTTTTGTGGCCTGGATTTGACTGTATTGTGCCAAAGCAACATATTTGTCCTATTTTAACTCCGATGTGATTAGCTAGTCCTTAAATTCATTCCATCTGCTATAGTGTATAATTCACATGAGGAATTGATTGTCATTTTAGGGAAGAATATAACATAATAGAGTAAATGGAGATTTTAAAGTAAAGGATTCAAGTATCTTGAAAATGGGAAAGAATATGGGTAAGGCTGAAGTACTGAAGTATGTAACATTGTGTTTAACAATGCTATATCTAGGATTTTTAATGCACAGTATTGTAGAAATGCAAGAGATAAAATAGCACAAACTGAACAGTGTAGCACTTAATGTTCCAAAAATCCTGGCACACACTATTGCTCTTAAGTAATGATAGTTTTGGCTCTTAATATACTACAGTAGGCTTATATTGTTTTACCTACGTAAGTTTGTTTTTTTTTTCTTCTGAATTTAAAACAGACAAGACCAGCTAACAAATAAACCCCCCAGCCTCTAAAAATGGGATGGAAATAATCATTTCTCAAAACTGTTGAAGTTTGTAACTTTACAAACCTACAAGAATTCTTTATGGTCCAGCAAGAAAACTTTGGGAAGATATTATTATTGACAAAATATCAAAACATCTGCAATGGCTGAAAAATGTATTACTCTGCAGTTGTAACAAATTTTATCCTTTGATTAATGTATTATGTTGTGAGTAATGGTAAGGGGCAAAAACCAATGATTCATTTGGCTTTAAAAAGGCATATTTGTATGTAAACAAACAAGTTCTGTTAAATTTTGTTACATTCTGTGGTTAGGGAACAGATTCATAAGGCGCACTTCATTCTATTTTGAGGAAGCAATTTTAAGATGGGATGAAATGATATATATTCTGTCTTCAGTGCTGGCGTTGCAGGCAGTGTTGAATTAGCTCGATATTTTTATCTTACTCTGAAGGGGTGAATTTACTTTGCTAGTTCAAAAGAAATTGTTCAAACAGATTAAGCCACAGGCCACTGAGTAATCCTTCTGTGCAGAGTTTTAGAATTTGACATTTATCTATCTCAAAGTAGGTATCTGTTACTATTACCAACGTATTTTAATTCAAACAGTTGATTTAGGAAAGTCCTATGTTTCATATGAGTCAAACAAACTGTGGTTCCTTTGACTGTATCTAAGGCTGCATGTACACAGTTGGTCATGTTTTCTGGGTGTATCTGATGTGGCTTTACACTGTTCAGCTCATACATGATAACTAGCATTAGCACAAAGCAAAGACCAATTTACTGTTCTTAGTTTTTGTAGAGTCTAGGAAAATGCTCATCCTCTATTTGAAAACCTGCTGTGGCCAAAACAATTGTAAATCTTAGCAGTGCACATCTAGAAGTAATGGCTTTTTAATGAAATAATGATTTCCTCAAGTATTTGTTTCCAGATGCGTACATTTATACACTCAAGTGTAAAGTCAGTTTCCTTTGCTTGTCAGAATTCATTCATATCACCTATAATAAACGGTCTTGCATGTTTGTGCTCAGTCCGTTTTAACATTCACTTGAGGTCATGCACAAAATCCACAGCTTTTACTGCTGCTACCTTTTCTTACCTAGGAGTAGCACCTCCACCAGTTGTTTTCTCAGTGGAGATAACTTTCTCGTGTTTAACGCTTATTTTTTTACTTCCTTTGCTTTAAAGGGGTAAATAAGACATTTTGTTCAAGGATTAAAGCACTGACTAGCAGAAAGTGTTACTAAAAGGTCCAGAATTCGTCTGAAAGAATCTGTTTGCTCTTTGATGAAAACAGGAGACATGGTTGGAGGTTCTGATTTGAGTAAAATTGTTTCTAATCTTCAGTTCTTAAGATCTCCACTACCATAACAGGGAACTTCTCAGTCATCTAAGGACTTCGTTCCAGTAATCTGCTGATGTAAAGTTTGTGCTCCATCCTAGTGGACATTTTACACTTTCATATCTTTGGAACTTAAGAATGTGAAAATATATTCACAGAGTGCTCTACTTGTAAGTATTGTACCATTATATGGGTAATGATGGAGTGATACTATTTTCATATCATTTGTTAGCAAAAGTTAAAATTATGAAGAGCTTATGAAGAGCTGCTCTTATGGAATTGTTTCATTGAATTACTGTTGAACATGTTATTAAATAGAATTGTCTGTTCCCAACTAAAAGACAATAAGGTGAGGGATGAGGGTTTAAGTACAGTTTTCAGAACAACTTGGAAACAAAGCAGGGTTAATCATATTACATTAGACGCCATAGGAAGAGTAAATCTTTCTCTCTACAAATTTGAACAAATCAAGAATAAATTTGAAAAGATTTTTTTAACTTCCTAGCTGGGAAAACTGCTGAGTTTTTCCCATGTTGCTTCTGCTGACCAGGCAATCACCAGCACGCTGACAGAGGGATTCTGCTAGTTGTGATATAATTTATAAAGCTATCAATAAAAGGTGGGAGACCGTTGACTTTTGTGACAGTTTTGCTGAGAGATTTTTCATGTAAGCCTCAGGTCGAGGTTGGACTTGATGATCTTCAACGTCTTTTCCAACCTGAGTGATTCTGTGATTCTAAGTCACTCCCCTGTCAAGGGGACTGCTAGGTCGTCAGAACTAGTTTCCCTACATATTGCTATAGGTTAGCCTGATATGAGGAAATATTCATTAATGTGTTTGTAACTAAATCATTTAGATTCTTATTTTACAGCTCAACTACTGGTCTCTTCCATGGTAATGTGATGAATGCCTCATCATGTTCAGCAGTTTGAAATGTTGGATCCTTTTAACTCTGTCAGGCAACAAAAAAAAAATTTCTCTGTTCTTCTGTAAGGAAGTTCTACACAGCTTGTATAGCTGTTATAATTTCATGTTAATAGACTCAAAGCTCTTAAATATTTTGATGTGGAGATAGGGAACCTTAATGTCTCAAAGCTTTTTCACTGGATGGAAAAGCTCTGACTTCTGCCATCCAAACCTACTAATGCCCATGTCACAGTGATGGTTCCAGAAAAACAAGTTCACTCCTGGGATTTGTACTGCTGCTTTTTAATTCCTGAAACCTTTTAAGTCCTAAAACTGCTTTCAGCAGTCCTGATTTTAGATTCTCTACCCAGACTTGTGGTTTTTGTAGGGAGTACAGCTCAGTCACTAGCAGTGTGGATGTCCTAAAACAGAAATCAGATTTATCTGTGATTGTTCACAGACGACTCTATTTATTACTTGTCTTTGAATGTCCTTTTATGGTTACCAGGAATTCTGAGATTGGAAAGAACTGAAAATATGATCCAAGCTCCCTCCCATTTATGTAACAGCAGTCAGCCCATCTTACTGTGTTCTCCATTAGTGTTTGTATGATAAGCTTTTTTTGCTTTATGTATCAGTAAATGTTGCATCTTCAAAAAGCAAACAACAAAACAATGTTAGCAGATTATTTTTTTGTTTCTTTTCTGAAAGACTTGCTCAATTTTGAATTAAGGCAAGTCGAACTGTTAACATACTAAGTGGCTTTAGATGAAGCTTAGTGTCTGGTTCCAACCTGGTTCAGACTTTTTTAACAATAGAAGAATGGAATGCTGAGAATGGAGCTAAGAGTGGAATAAAGTTAAAAATAGTATGGAAAATAGTGAACACCTCCATCCACTTAAACCTTCTTGTAATAAAGAAGACAAAAGAATTACACATCACACAAAGTAAGATTAACTAAAGTACAGTAGTAACTAAACTGTTTTTCAGTCATGACTGACGCATTTACACAAAACTGGTGACTGGCATAGTGAGACTTAACTGCAACAGCTGATGCTTCACCTTTTAAAGAGAAATCACTTATCCTCTCTATAAGTCTCCATTGAATGGAGGAATGATAACTTTCTGACAGCTATTCAGTGAGTACAAGAATTGCATCTTCAGATGGTATGTTCTTTAGTTCTGTGACAGATGTAGCCATATTCTGGGGCTTCTGTCAGAAAGAATGGTTGATGATGGCAGAAATCAAATAATAAAAGCGTGGAACACACAGAGGAGCGGGAGCTTTCATTTTCTGTCCCACACTAAAAAGGTATCTAGTCTGATATGCCACAGTCTAGATGATAAAAAAAGAAATGTTTTAGTCTCTGCATGCTCGTCTGGGACAGGGAATACTTGGAGATCAGGAGTGTCTCGTCTGTCAGTTCCATCAGAAAAAAAGGCCTGAAAGAACAGACTTATTTTTCAAGTTAAGTACAAGAAGGAAAAGAATATTTATCAGATGTGGTTATTGCTCACATTATGATAGTTCAGCTGAAGGAAGAATTAGTTGTCGAGAGAGAGAATAGAGAAAATTGGGGAAAGAGAGCTAAACAGAATTAGGGGAAGCAGAGGAACAAAATTCATCAAGTCTTTAGTTCTGTGTGCACTAAAATAAATAAAACTCTGCTTTTTTTGTGTGTGTATGTGTGTCTTTTCAGAAGCTGAGTAGTGGTTATATCACAACAGGCATGCTCAAAACTTTTGTTGCAGATCCTGTTAAAATCCCCATAATTCACGAATTCTGAATTTCTTCTCTTTAGACCTTGTTTTTGTCATTTCTAATTGCTTCCCATGGTTTTATTGTTTGTAAAGAATATCTTCTGTAGAAAGGCAAAGCTGTGTATGTCTATAAAATTTTTGTTAAACTTGTCAGGTAACTTACGAAATATGAAGTATGTTGTGATCTGCTAAAGAATGGAGACAGGGCTGGACTTCGTCTTTGAAATTAACTTTTTTTTTTTTCAAATAAATTACTGCATGTCTCAGCAAGCAATATGAGATAATTTGATAACAATATTTATTTATTTTTAATAAGGACGAGCTTTTGAATTGAAAACTTAGTCATTGGTTTTTCCTGCTTAGAAATGAAATTAGATTGTTTCATTAGTGAATTATTTTATTAGTGAATTATTTTTTTTAGCAGAAATATGTTTCATACTGGATAATGGTGCACAAAGATATCTACATCTTAAGACGTGTAGTCAACTATTTAGTACATAACATTTTATTATTTGATGATCATCTCTAAAGCTGAAATGCAGTTGAGAAGCACTATGTTTTTTCAAGTCATATGAGTGAAGAACGAGTGAATAACTTTGACTCCTTTAATTTCAGTTCATGGCAATGTTAATATATTTCCAGTTACGATGCTATCTGTATGAAAGAGTATTCTACATATTTTGGAGATGAAAGAAGATACAGTTATATTACACTGTCCCTTGCTTGTCTGTTAGTCATGCTAGTACCTGTTCATTGTGTAACACTCATCTCTACTATTTCCATGATGGTGTCTTTCTGTCCTTTACTATTCTAATGAATAGTTGACCGAGTCATACAGTTGTATTCATGCATGCACTGGGACCTGTAGTTGGTTTAATTGTAGTCTGTCTAAGTTTTTCTTTGAAAATCCATTTATTTTTCCAGTATAATACATAGATTAAAACTACTGTTGGCTGTGAGCTTGTGGTAGCCTTCGGTATATGATTTTTAATATTTTAGTAGCTTTTATTCCTTTGCATTTAGATGATGTATAAGCAAATATATCTTGTTTATGACTGTGCATCATCTATGTCTTTGTAAGGGGCAAATGGGATTTTGTTATCAGTAAGCTCGACATCGAGCAGTAGCATACCCTGGCAGCAAAGGCTGACTGAATCCTGGGCTGCATTAGCACGATTATAACCAAGATGTTATGGTACACCCAGTTTTGGCACATCCAATATAAGTACTGTGATGTTCAAGTACAGTGAATCTAGTGGAGGGCCAGCAAAAACGCTCAGGGATAGAACACTTACACATGAGGAGAGGCCCCAGATAGCAGCTCACCAGTACCTACAAGGAGGTCATTAGGCATAGAGGGTCAGGCTTTTCACAGCAGTGCACAGTGGGAGGAGTTGAAAAGGATATTTGAACTTGGTGAAAGGAAAAGCTTTTTCACTAGGTCAAGCATTGTAGTTGAGCAGTCTCCATCACTGGTAGTCAAGATCCAAATTGCTGAAGAATTGAGCAGTCCAGTGGGGTCTGATAGCTCACTTTCCTGTGAGCAGGGTGTTGGACTAGATACCTTCTGAAATTCCTTCCAAGCTGAATTATTCAGTGATTATGTTTTGTATTTACTTTTATGGATAAATTTGCTGAGGAATAAATTGAAGAATTATCTAGCTGTACACTGGCCTCACATTTAAATTTTGTATTGTCACTATGAAGGCATCCTTTCTGTCTCCCTTCCCCCAGAATGTGAATTCTTATGGGAAAGATTGCTTTGCTATCCGTCATTGCCAACCATAGCACTTTTAGGAACACATCCTTGACTCATAACAAGGTATGCCTGTACTCTGAACTCTGCTTATCAGTGAATCAAACCTGTAACATGTGATATAAAAGATATACCAGTCATTTTCTAAGTTATGGCAGTTTGAACCCTAACCATCCTGACCTATGCTGCCAGACTTTCAGTGGGGAGAATGGTGGCTTTGGGAGAGCAGTCTGTCTACTGGTACAGTAATTACATACATCTTTTCTTCCCCAGATGTCCAAGGAGCTTTATGAGATAGCTTTCCTAAAGTTAGCTTGTATCTTAAAAGATTTGACCTTTTTTTCCTCTTTTCTATCCCCATCCTTTTTTGGGGGAGTTTCAGTGATGACATTTCCTTTTCTTATTTCCTTTCTTACTGATAATCAAAAAGTTCCTTTTTTCAACCTTGAATAGAATTTTTTTTTATATTGCTAACAGTGTACAGTAGTTAAATTTGTGGAATTCGAAACTTAAATATCTGTATGTTCATTTCTGACCATTTTAAGGAGGTATTTGGCATTGCATTCCAAACATTTTTCTTCTGTTTGTTATTGTCTTTGTTTTTGGTGCATTTTATATTTTATTTGTTTAAAAGTAAGTGACTTCTTAGTACTGCTGCTGTCATTTATGTAGCTGTTTTTCTGACTATCATATTGCATAGCTTTTTCTCCCTTTTTGCAGTGTTAGATTTAAAAACCATACACACAGTGTAATTAGTGTATTCACATCTAAAATCATTTTTATGAATTTTTTATTAAATAAAGAAACACTTGTGTATACAACAGACAAGAAATGCTGCTGTGAGAGGTGGAGGTTAAGATTACATATGTAAGTTTCTTAAACTCACTTTTATTGTTTCTAGGGTGTAAAATATGACTTGAATTTCACAGTTCAGTCTGTTATCCTTGATTAATCTTTCAGTCTCTCTGAGTTTTCTGTAAAGTTCCATTAAATTTGTATGAGACAGTTATTCACATTTTGCTTAGTAGTAGTTGGTGTACAGGGAAATGGAGAAGAGGATGCAGATCTCTCTTATAACTGATGACATACAAGAACTGTATTAAGCTGTGCCAGGGGAGGTTCAGACTGAACATTAGAGTTTATTTTCTGTGAGGATGGTCAGTCACTGCAGTAGGCTTCCTGGTGATGTAGTTGATGCTCCAGGCCTGTCAGCATTCAGGAGCTTCCTCAACAGTGTGTTTTAGCTTTTGGTTAGTGCTGCAGAGGTGAGACAATTGAACTTGGTGGTCTTTGTAGGTCTTTTGCAGCTGAACCGTTGTATTCTGTTCTTCTGTACTACAGCAGTGTGAATAGCCATTGCATGGCTATTTCCAAAATATGTTTGCAACCCAATTTTAGTTTTGTGGTATCAGTTAGATATGCACACCAGTTTGTAGAAAGCAGAGGAAGAAGACTGGAGATTTAAAAAAAAAAAAAGAGCAATTTAAGTACTGATGTGTTCATAAAATGTGCCATGTAAATGAATAGAAAGTGTAACAAGCTTTGTCTGTGTGAACGTTCAGAGAGTTTATTTCCTTGTCTCTCCTTCCCCTTGATCTGTTTTTAGAAAAGATTTGACCAGTATATCAGAATCCATATCAGAAGTTTTCAGTAGCTTCATCTTCAGTGTCTGCAGAGATTTGAAGACTCTGAATGTTAATTTATTTGATATCAATACAAACGTATGCTAGCTTTAGGTACAGTGGTGTTACAGTATCCTTAAGGCTTTTGTGTTTGTGAATTGTATATACTTGCACCTGCTTATTTCAATGCAGTATTCTTTTTTTCACAGTAGCAGCGCTGGTGTGGATTGACTAAATAAAGAAAGAGAAAAAAGGTTTCTCCCTGTTATAGTTTTACAGCATTTTAGGAATAATTCCTGATTGTTTACCTAAAGAATTTGTCATGAACTTGGTAGGTTACTGATAATTGTGTCTCTTTTACTTCATGACTAATCTTAGATGATTCTGCTTCTATTTTGAAAGATTACTGTGCTAGAACATTCAGCGAAAGGTATGTCAGTAATTATGCTGTGGGGCAGTTGTGAGCTGAATAATGCTGCATTAAAATAAATGTGCACTATGTGGAGCACCACTACATGCACGTATTGGCACTTTGACAACTCCCCAGATACTAAATAGCCTAGTAATTGATAATCACCCTGCCTGGAGTCACAGGGTTCTGAAAATATTTATACTGACTCAACCAAACATCTGATGAAAAACACTGTGTGAAAAACTAATACAGATAACAGTTTCAGAGTCTTTACTTGTGAACTTTGATTTGTTATAATTTTTGCAGTGAATAACAATCTACTGCAATTAGGAAAAAAAAAAAAAGTAATCAGCAAATATTGAGCTTTCTGTGTCACCCCTGCTCTCTTCAGGTTTGTGTAATTAACCGCAGCAGCTATTGCAACTATAATCTAGAATCACAAATACGAATAGTATTAAAGAGTATTTTCATGAGGTAATAATACTTGCAGAAGAAACAATACTTAGGTTAGGGAGGTAAGCTGTTGAATTGTGTGGCAGCATAAAAAAATAATTATTAAAGCGGAAAAAAAGTATTGAGACAATCCTAAGTGTAAGGTGCAAATTTTAAATTTATTATAGATTAGTATTTAAAGTTACTACTTCTTTTTGGTCTTTTATAGGAAGAAAATCAGTGATGTTTCCTTCAATCAGATCTGTTATATATTACCCATGTCAAAAACTCGCACTGTTAAACTTGAAATTAATTGATGAATTAATCTCTTTATTATTCCTTGCATTTTTGTTGATTCATTACAAAAATCAGCTTCAACGTGGTTGAACTTTTAAAGACTGAAGTAAAGCATTAAATAAGGGTATTGTTTTAAGAAATTAATGGTTGAGATTCAATGGGAATTCAAATAGAGAAATGTGGACACAGAAAATGTGAGTTAAAACATAACAAGACTTACAAATATACTTTTTTTGTGTTCTTTCATTAAAATATGTATGCTAAACGGTACTGCAGAGATGAAATCCTTTTCTATTTGTCATTTTAAGGTGAATTTTTTAAAAAGTTTTTATTCATTTGAATGCTAGTGTTGTTATTTGAGAAATGTAATTGTGCTTATTCCCATACTTGTCCAGTTGCACTTTCTTCTTCAGTTCACTATGTTTCTTATACTTTCAAACTTTTACACTTTTGCCATTTTATGTGCTACTGCACATGTGCAAAAGACAGCTTTATATAATGTATCGAGGCTGTGCCATAACGAATAAAACTTTCCAGTTTGTTCTGACTTCTTTTGGCTTGAGGTAGAACTGCTGGTGTCTGCATCCTTTAGTGTGGTTATGTTTCATTTCAGATTGTTCTGTTGCATTTAGGAGAAGTATATGAAGTTGTTTCCTTTGGTATTTCTTCACTGGGTTTTAGAGAATGTATTCAATATCCTTCCTATTTGAAAGAGAAGAACCTTCTACCTGTATTTAGTGTTATTTTAAGGTTTTAATTAAAGAATCTTGTGAGGTGATCATTTCTATTTTGGATTCACAGGCTAAGTATCTTTTTGCCTAAATATCTTGAACAACCTGATCTGGTAGACATTCTCTGACCAACCATGTCTACTAACATTCTCTGTGATTCAGGTTTATATAGTGTTTCATAGATTTGGAATTCATCATAACTAGAAACATAAATAAGAACACAGGGATATACATCTTCACTCAGCTATTGCCTAGGCAAAGTGAAAAGCAACTACCATTAGTTGTCCTAAATATTACCTGTCTTACTCTGTTAAAAAAATAATAATTAAAAAAGGGGGGAAACAGTGGAATTCTTAGTGCCATTTAGTTTCTTCACATCCTTTATTTTTTGTTAATGCTATATTAATACCTCTATACCCATTAAGGTCAATTAGTTTATATAAGTAAAGATTGTTTTTTTCATTGAGTCAGATAATAAGAGTAACCTCGATCAAGATGCTAGTTGGTTAAAACAAGCATTTGCAGGCTAATACGGAGGCAAGTGACTCTGACCAAGCTAAGCATACATGAACAGCATTGAATTAACACAAAACAGCAACCACATCCTCTTTCAATTAAAAAAAAAAAAAAGTAAAAAAATGGCATGACAGGACTTGGTTGTGTTTATTATGCAGTAGCCCAGAATTAAGCACACACTTTCAGGAAGTGTAAGATTGCATGCAGTGCAGTGTCCTTGAGAACTGTGGAATAACTCTCCAGTGAGGGTTTGCTACGCAGTACTCATGACTGAAATATACCTCCTAAGACTAGGCTGATGTAGTCTACATCAGTACTGTTGGAGCTCTGCTGTGGTGCAGGAGAAAATCTTAAGTTTTACAGGATCAGTGACAAATAAAAGGGACACAATAGCATGGCCTTGTCAGTGGACATGGTTTACAGGTTTATCTCAAGCACATCATCCTTCTTAACGTTCATTCTGCTTTTTGAAAAGATGCAACATTCATCATGGTAATTAGTGCTTTTCAAGTGACCTTCCGATTCTGAATAAACACAAAGTTAATCAGAAAGGTTAATAACTTCTATGGAAATTCATCAAAATATGTCTATTCTTTAACCTTACCTTTAACCTTGCTCTTTATCAATTGTGTTAGTGTAGAAAAAAAAATTACAGATGAAGCACTCTAATTACTGCATAGGTAAGTAATTTTAGTTTTAGGTGTCCTGAGACTACAGGTAATGTAAAACAGTTGTTTATCTTGCTGGGTCTGCCATTTGGAACTAGAATTTCCCGCAGACTGCAGAATAGTGTGTGGAAGTGTTGCCTCCAGGGAGAAGGTGTTTCAAGAGAACAAGGATCAGAGACCAGTGTACAACTAATGCTTAGAATGCTGCAAAACAGAAAAATCTGCTTTGAAGCAAGCAGCTTTAAACAAAGCTTCTAAGCTTTCTGTCTCTAACAGATTTTACTTAACCATTTGCAAAAGTACCATATGTTTAATTACTTGATATGAAGCAAATGTAACATCTGGCAAGAACTTGCATGTTAAATCATGTTCACCCTTTTAACATTCAAGCAATACATTTTTGGATTTCTTTAATAATAATCAAAAACAAGAATACAGTGCTGGAAAAAGCTCTGAGTGTATTATTTCGGGAAAGCAAACTTTATATAAAAACTGTTTCAGCAATCATTTTTTTTTTAATTTGTAAATGGCATGCTTTATCTTCTGTTTAATCATTATACTAAGATTAATAAGCACATTGTTACTTTAGTCTATGTGAGAAATAATTCTAAATAATCAATAACATAAAACTGGCAAAGTATTTCAATTAATTACATGTATTTAAATTAAGAATAATAGTTTTCAAATTTCTAGTAATTATTACAATAGACTTCTAGTTTACGAAGCTAGCCAGATAAATGACTCATCCGATTTATGTTCGGTGCTTCAGAAACTGAGCAATTAACATATTTAAAACTGAGGAGTAGAGTTCCTACGTTTTCAGTTACTTGGTGCATATTGGTACTCATGGTTGAGCTGGAGTCTCAGAGCTTGCCACAGGTATGGACAGTGTATACGTGGTCTGTTATATGACTGAATTTAATTCAGACCAATCTAAACTTCTGTTACTCCTGTAACTCCAAGGGGAATGAAGAACAAAGAAAAAATTGTTCCACAGAATCATAGAATCTTTTGTGTTGGAAGGGACTTTTAAATTAAAGGTCATCCAGTTCAGCTCCCCTGCAATGAACAGGGGCATCTACAGCTACATCAGATACCTCTGAGCCTGGCCTTGGAAATCCCCAGGGACCAGGCTTCCACCACTTCTCTGGGCGAGATGTTCCAGTGCTTCACCATCCTTACTGTAAAAAACTTATTCCTTATATCCAGTCTAAATCTCCCCTCTTTTAGTTGGAAACCATTTCCCCTTGTCCTGTCACAACTGAGACTGCTTAAGAGTCTGTCCTCTTCCTTCTTATAGACACCCTTTAATATTGAAAGGTTCCAGTCAGGTTGCCTTGGAGCTTTCTCTTCTCCAGGCTGAACAGCTCCACTTCTCTTAGCTCTTCCTCATAAGGGTGGTGTTACATCTCTTGGATCATTTTTGTGGCCATTCTCTGGACACACTCGAACAGACAGTTCCCCATCTCTTCTGTACTAGGACTCCACATACTCTGAGCGAGATCTCAGCAGTGCAAATTTGGGTCCTTTTGAAGCCTTAATAGCCACTCAGTTGGAAAAGATGAGGAAGTTAAGCTGTGATTTGAACCTCATTGTGAAAGAAGGAGGGGGAGAATCTGATCAAGAGTGTTGAAGGATTGTCTCTATATTGGGAAGATGAGTTTGAAAGGTGGATTAGGAATTGGCTAGATGGCTACTTCCAGGGAGTTGTGGTCAATAGCTAGTTGCGCAGGTGGAGACGAAAGAGTTGGAGCACTCCTTTTATGAAGAAAGACTGTGGAATCTGGCACGGTTTAGCTTAGAGCTCTGGGAAGACCTCACCGCAACTTTCCAATACTGAAATAGGGCTTTTAAAGGGCATTTGTAAGAGAGATTTTTTTACAGTGGCATGCAGTGATAGGACAAAAAGTAATGATTTCAAATTAAAAGAGGATAGACTTAGGTTAGTTATTAGGAAGAAATTCTGTACTCAGAGGGTGATGAGTCGTAGGTTGCTGAGAGAAGTTGTGGATGCCCCATCCCTGGAATTGTTCATTAGGTTGGATAGGGCTTTGGGTTTTCTAGTCTTGTGAAGGTTAGAATCATAGAACCACCAAGGTTGGAAAAGACCTCCAAAATCATCCAGTCCAACTGTTCAGCTATTGCAAATATTTCTCCACTAAACTAAGCCTCTTAGTACAACATCTAAATGCTTCTTCAACCATTTCAGGCGCAGTGTCTCAACCACCTCCCTGGGCATCCCATTCCAGTGCCTGACCACTCTTCCAGAGATGAAATTCTTCCTAATGTCCAACCTGAATCTTCCCTGGCAGAACTTAAGGCTAATCCCTCTATTATGCAGGAGCAGAGGCCGAACACCATCTCACCATAACCTCCTTTCAAGCAGTTGCAGAGAGCAGTAAAGTCTCCCCAGAGCCCCCTCTTCTCCAGACTAAACAATCCCAGTTCCCTCAGCTGCTCCTCATAAGATCTGTGCTCCAGACCCCTCACCAGCATTGATGCTCTAAAGATGTCCCTGTTCCTGACAGAGAAATTGGACTCGATGATCTTTAAAAGTCCCTTCCAACCCAAATCATTCTGTGATTCCCCGATTATATGAACTGTGAGGCTGATAGAGGAATAGAAAGAAGACCAACAGTTGGAGGACTATAAAGACAGGAATGAGAACTGAATAGGCTGGAACAAAGATGCAGAGAAATAACATACCTCAAGTAGAAAGAATGGAAACAGAATTGGAAAGCATGAGAAATCTGAGTTGGAGCCGGGACAGAGAGGGAGAAGGACAGGAACATTAGAGTACATGTTGGGACTGGAAGGAGAAGGATTGCAATAGGAGAAGTTAGGGAGAACATGTCTGTAGCATTTAGGTTTCTTTGCAGATTTGGCACTGAACCAAAGTACATACGTTAGTAAAAATAGGAGAGTATATTGTAATTACTCTTAAGATCTTAGACCTAGAACTGACCCTTCTGTGGAGTCCAGATTATTTCACAACTTACAAGACATTTTTTTTTTTCCTTTTTAAACTTGAAAAAAACATCTCAAATATATCCTGAAGAACCTTAAGTTCCTATAATTATGTTTGCAAAGTTAGAAAGGGTTGGTACTGATCTTTGTATAACCTTAGTGCGACTTTCTTTGGAAGATATATCATTTTATAGAATTTACTTGTTTGTCATTCCTTCGTAATAACGATCTTACTACTAGAATTTGCTACTTCTTGAATGCTTAATTTTACAAATCTCATTGTCTTCCTATGTACTTCATTATTTTATTCTTTGAAGCGTGCTGATGTACATCCAGGTTTTGTCTATGGGACAGACGTTGGTGGAAGTTAACAGTCTATTTCTGTCAGGCTAAAACAGATTGCTGTCTCAGTATTTGTAAGAAGTTTGTGAAGTTACATGCACATATGGTAGAAGCTTTTGAGTATGACTTTTAGATTGGGCTGTGCTGGATATGTCTTGTAGTTTATCCCACTGAAAAAGCAGTTGATCATGCTTTCTTTAGGTGCACGCTATTTGGAGAAGTGTACTTTTTCTCATCACATTCATTGAAGTCCATTTTGTGATAATATTTAATGCTTAATCTCGGGTTTCTAAATATTATCATATCATTATCCACCGTTTGCAAAAGCAAACTTCTCTGATGGAATAATCTTAAAACCGTTCTGAGAAAACACTGTTTAACCTAACTGAATATTCTCTTCTACTTCACTCGAAAAGTAATATCTTTTGTGTTACTCTACTGCTGCAAACTTTTGGCATTATTATCTGGTCATCCTAATGGCACAGGGACACAATGAAGTTGAGACCTCATTTTAGGTGATTCTCGCATGTTTGTTTGTTCTTTTCATTAGCTCACTCTGCAATTACCCTTTGTTTCTCAACCTTTATTCTTTTGTGAGACAAAAACTATACCCTTTCACTGTATCAGTTTTATTAAAACTTTTTGACAAGGAAAAATCCTGTACACCCGCAACGATAGTGCTATTCAAGCATAGGGTGTATTTGTTTTCTGTTGTTTTTCTTGGAGACCATCTAGGTAGATTAAGGAATGTGTTTTAACATTGTGTTTTGTGACTATATGCGTACACATGCTTCTAGACTTTTGAAATAGTAGCCAAGAAGTCAGACATGCTATCTAGCCAAATAAAAACAAATATGCCAAGGAAACTCCGAAAGCTTTTCTGCAGTGGAGAAGTTGCTGGTGAGCCCAAAAGTGTAGTAAAGTGAAAAGAAAATCTATTTGGTTGGACAACAGTGTCTCCTTTACCAGCTTTGAAAAAGGGCAAATCTTTTCTGTCATGAATGAGAGTGTTATTTTCCATACTACACATGAAAATGGATGTGATTATTTGTTGACAAAGGAGCGTACAAAGTTGTTGTATATCATTACTTGTAAGCTGTACCCTGTCTGTTTCTCAGAAATCATTGCCAGTGGAAAGCATATGATGTTCTTCGTAACCTTACCAGTACAAAACATACCATGCCAATGTAAGCTGCATAGAATTTCCGAAGTATGAAATCTTTTTTCCTGAAGTTACTGCATGTGATTTTGTTGATAATCAAGCTCTGAAAGCACCTAGTTGATTGAGTAGGATCAGCTAGTAGATCTAGTACACTTTTCTGGTAAGTTTGGTAAAGTACAGAGAAGTATATATAACTTCTGTTTATGCATGTTTCCAGTGTGGAGGCTCTCTGCAGATCATTAAACCTCAGACTGCTTTAAGATCTGAAGCAGTCTACAGGAAAGGACAGCCGTTTATTTTCTGTAAAGGCATAATATATGAATTTGTTTTTTGAAGTCAATAGATGTGACTTGTAGATAAATTTAATTTGTGCATTGCGTTGCATGTCAGATGGCTAGATGACACGTATCTTTGTGAAGACATGCTCATTTTGGAACGAAGTATTCTTCCCAGGATTGTAAACAATGTGCTTAGCAGAAAAGATTGACTGTCCTGTCTGCAGCCAATCACGTACAAAGTTTGGAGAATGTAAGCATGCTGAAACTATTTTTGTGTGGTAAAATTAAAATAGGAACATACAGTCAGAGAGCAGTGATGAAACGTTTTAAGTATCAGCCTTAAGCAAAATAGGCAGCAGTTGATATCAGATAATATAGTGGGCATTTAGCAGTTTTGTATGAGAAGAAATGTCATGCTGCCAGTGAACAAGAAGGTTGTTTTAAAAAGAGCAGTGATGTTTTCATGAGTTCAGTGGGCAGAACTTCCATTCCCTGCTCACACAGCCCATGTGGGAACAGTCTCATTCATGCACTGGACTGTTACACATACACAAATATTTACAGAGGATATCATTAATGACACCTGGTTTTTTTTGTTGTTTTTTTTTGTTTGTTTGTTTAAGTCAATTTCAGTGAAAATTGCTTCCTCTTTGTATTTTAGAAACATTCCTACATCTGAAATCCTCAGGGAAAATACTTGACTAATCCCTTTATTTTTGTTAAACACTCTCAGTCCTACCTAAAGATTAGGTACTAAATAGAGTAGAACTGTGTTCCAACTGCTATTTGACAAATGGCAGTTAAGAACAGTACTGGGTTAGAGTGAAGGTTTATCTGGCGTTCTAACAATTTAAGTGATTTCTGTTTGAGAAGTACTATCTTACATTTAATAGTTGTCACGGGGTTTGTCTTCTGAGAGTTCATTCAGTCTCTTCCTGAGTAAGTGTTAACTTTGAGTATTCAGAACATCTTATATAGGGAATTTCACAGATTTCTTAATAGTCTGTGAAGAATGATACTTGCTTTTCATTCCACATCTGCTAGCTTTCTAGCATTCATCTGTTGGGAGGTATGGTAAATAATTGATTCCTGATCTCATTCTCCATGCCACTTAGGATGTTACGGGCCTCTTATAACTCCCTTTTCCTTATACCATCTATTTATTATTCTCTAGTCTTCTGGTTTGTTTAATTAATATATTTATCATGATGTCACTGTATAATAGCGTGATGTTGCCAATTGTCTAAGATAATCTTTATTAACCTTCTCTAACCTACATGTTCTACTGTATTCTTTGTGAGGTGAGTTACTAGAAATGTATTCAGCATTCATTATGCAGGTAGCAGTGTGGAACTGTAAAGTGGCATGACGATTTCTCGATTTTCTCTATTTCTTTCACAGCAATTCCCCAAATGTTATTTTTTTTCCTACTGTTTAAAACAGAGCTAAAGTTGTAATGGATTTTTCTAGTATAATTCCAAGATCTCATTCCCAGATTAAGTCAGCTAGGAATTCATCATTTTATGTATATGGCTAAGATCATTTTTCCAACAGTGATTTGTTGCTTTCTGTATATCTCCTTTGTATTTCATATGCCATTTAACACTCTGCTTCATAAGGTTTTCCACTGTTATTCACATCAGCCTCATTTTTACAATCCAGTAATTTAGTATTCTGTTAGAAAACTTCTAAACCTTCTTGATGTTGCCTCTTAAGTATAAGGAGTGGAACAACAGACACCTGCTGTGGAATATTATTTATCTGATAGCTTGTAAGGTAATAGGTGAGAAATATACTTCATTCCTGACATTGAGAGGCTTCATACCTGAGGATGATTGTGGAAATTAATAAACTGTCAAGGTCTGGAGTTTCTTTATGTCTTTGTTTATGGGAAGAATCAGTGTAGCAGATATCCATGGTATACCTAAGGGAATGCAGCCTTGATACCATTGATGTCTAACACTAATTCTCCTGATCATGTATAATAACACTTGGGGAAGAAGATGGGAGGCAACAGCCTTCTCTTCTGTGTCCTCTAAAAGATTTCATTGTTAGAGGCATGGAAGGTATACACTTGTATACTGAGGGAAAAATTCACGTTGATGTAGTATTTTTAAAAACTAAGGTGTACTGTTAGGGTCATTGTCATTTGGTTTTGCATTATCCATCCACATATTTAGCAAAGCCATGACTGAGTTTTCCACCTACTGTGTTTTGTAGTCTAACAGTATCTAACAGTATTTAGATAGGCAACTGTAATAGATAACTACCTTGTATGTACCAAACTCTTAAAAATACTCTCAATTTCATTTCAGGTATAAATTTCAGGAAAGAACAAGCAGGTATTTGAATTTTCGTATCTCCAAAATATTTTTTCTTTTTTTCTGGTTTTAGGTATAGGCAAATGCAGCTTGGCACAGAAAGCAAAGTAGCTGAACTTCTTCACCAAAGTAAATTAAAGTCCTTTGAAAGTGAACATGTTCAACTCATGCAACAAGAAACAGCTAAGAATCTTTCCCAGTGCCAAATAGAATGTGAGAAATATCAGAGAAAGCTGGAGGTATGTTACTAAAAGACACTTAATGGAGCATTATGGAGTTGTTTTCAATTATAGTTTAAAATGAAGAAACCTGGGGGAAAAAAAGCGCCGTAGGATGTTCATGGTTGAGTTAGTATTTCCACCAAATTCTGCTGAAGCAGAACCTAATGAAAAAGCTTACTGAGCTTCACTGTTTCAGTGGAAAACTAAGGGAAGAAGAAGAAAGCAAAACGTTATCTCATGGTGAGCTGTTGAAGATACATGTATTAGGTTAACAGTATCCATCACAGAAATTCTCTCTGCATGTCATATGTTAGCATCTAGATACTTTACTTGGCTTAGTAATTCAATTTCAGGAAACTAATAATGTATAGGAAAATGTTGTGTTTTTTTCTTTCAAGTGTGTATAACAGTTTCAATACCAGTAATAGGTAGAACAATTTTAGAACAAAAATATGGTGAAATTCTCTTGAAAATATACTGATGGATGTATATAGACTTTTTTAAGATCTCTTATGTTATCTAATAACACTAAAATATACCAAACTGATTTAGTAGAACTTCCGTTACTTCTATTACAGGCTTATTACTAGAAAAAGTGAGTTCAGACTCTTTTATAGGAGACACATCCAGAGGAATCCAGTTTGTCGTAGATGTTGATATTTGATCTCTGACAGATCCTTCAGAATCTATTTGTGTAAAATGAAAACTAAGTTGTTTTTAGTTCTCTTACACACAGGGTAAAGGTAAAGGCTTGCTAGCTCTTTTCAACAGCTCTAGATTCATTAATAGCTGGCAGTTAAACCCCCTTTTTTAAACTCAGTCTTTCCTAAAATAAGTGGAAAATTTAACTTTTTTTCTGTAAAAGAGCAAGTTTTTTACTTTCTTCAGAACAGCCTGTAAGTCTGATTACACACTTACTCAGTACTGTTACATGATGAAAAATTTCACCTTCACACCCACAAAGGACCACAGGAGAACTGTTGGAAGTGGACAGCCCTAAGCAATATCCTGCCATGGCTACTGTCAGCTCACCACAAGAGCCATCAGCTCATTAGAGGATCTCCCTCCACAGAGAGGAACCCAGAGGAAGGTTCCCCAACGGTGTTGGGGGAGCTTCAGTGATCTAGTCAGATACAAAAACCTGTGCTTATGGACCAATCCATGGTTGTTCAGGAGAGCTTCAGTCCTATGGGCCAGGGGAGCACCCACCCAACGTGTCAGTGGACACAGGCTGAGGAGCCACTGGTGTTGGGTATGGCATACATGATGGAATGCAGAAAAAGAACATTTGGAGTTTCCACAAAGGCTTGTGTTAAGGGAGGAACCATTGAAAGAGAATGCATCTAGGTGATGTGGGGAAGAACAACCACAGGAAAATGGAGGGAAAGGGTGATTTATAGTGTCTGTGTTACAGCTTGATGTGTGCATGGGACTGTATCAGCTACTGGCATGAGACTGTGACCTTAGGGCTTACTTTGCCCATGCAGCTGGAGGGATCCACACTATATATGTACATATATATATTTAAAAGCATGTAAGATTTTATATCAGTTTTAGGCCCAGTTCAGTGGAAGGCTTTTATCAATGACCTAGACACAAGAATCTACCGGAAGGAAGTTTGCAGATGCTACTAAATTAGGAGTCATCATTTGATTCCCTTGAGGACAGAGACCATACAGAGAGATCCTGAGAAATTACAGGCTGAGCAATCACTGACTGTATGAAGCTTAACAAAAGCAAATGCTGTATTCAGCAGCAGTGATGTTGTCTTGGATGTATGTGTAGGCTCAGGGACAAGTGGCTTGAGAGCAGTCCTGTGAAAAGGGCTCTGGGAGTTTAAGTCAGTGGTCAACTTAGTATGTATCAGCAGTATCCCCTGGTGGCTAGAAGGGCCAACTGTATCATGGTGTGCAGAGCAAGCCAGTTAACAGAAGTGGTTGCTCCACTATACTCAGAAAAGGAGCAACCTCAGTTCTATTACTGTGTGCAGTTTTGGACTCCACATTGTAAAAAGGCTATAAAACTATCAGAATATGTCCAAAGTTGAGCAGCAAAGATGTTGAAAGGTAGAAGTTATGACTTAGAAGGATATATGGTTTGTTCAACTTCAGAAGAAACTGGGAGGTGATCTCATTGCTATCTACAACTTCCTTTTGATTTGAAGTGAAGAGAGAGGTGCTGAGCTACTCTACTCTGGCAATAGTAATAGGAGGAGCACCATGTCAGGTAAAGTTAAAGCTACATCAGAAGAAGTTAACATTGGATATTAAGAAAAAGTTCTTCCTCGAGAGAGTGCTGAAGCACTTGAACAGGCTCCCCAGAGAAGCTGTCATGGCCCCAAGACTGTCAGGAGTGTTTGACATTGTTCTTAGATATAGATTTAGCTTGCCCTGTGTGGAGATAGATGGACTCTGTGGACCTCTTCCAACTCCGGGTATTTTATATTCTATTCAAGAAATTACTTGTATTATCTCTTCCCTTTTGCTATCTGCAACAGTTGCAAGAACATTAATATGAAGCCTGCAACCTTAACAACAGTAATGATAAAAGTCAGTTTTGGAAAACAGTTTGAAAAATAGTACCAGTGTAATTACAGATTTACATAGACAGCCTTTGTAAAACAGCCTGTTTTAAGCAACTGCTGACAAGGACGATCAGAGGGCTGAAGCATCTCTCCTGTGAAACAGGCTGAGAGAGCTGAGGACGTTCAGCTTGGAGAAGAGAAGGCTCCAGGGAGTCCTTATAGCAGCCCTCCAGTAAAAAGAAAAAAAAATGTACACGTATATATTTCTATATATATATATATATACACATATATATTTCTATATATATGTGGATATATATGACAAGTGATGCACAAACAATTGCTCACCACACCCTGATCAATGCCCAGCTAGTCCCCTCAGTATTGGAAGAGAGAGATGAACTCCCACCCCCTTCAAAACTCCTTCTGCATGATGTCATATGGTGTGGATTATCTCTTTGGCCAGTTTGAGTCAGCTGTCCTAATTCTGTTCCCTCCCAGCTCCCTGGGCCTTTTGCTGAGAATCGCCTTGGCTCTGTACAGCACCATTTTAGCCACAGCTATAAACATCAGCGTGTTATCAACACTGTTTTTCTCCTAGAACCAAAACATAGCATTGTACCAGACACTGAAGAAAGCAATTCTATCCCAGCTGAATCTAAGACATGTTGTATATAAGATTTCACTCCTATGCAAATACACTGTATGCACTTTGCACTATCTAGAGACTACTGCCAGCGCTTTGATACTTACACCCACTACATCTGTTGACATGAAGTTCAATGAGTTGGATCTTTTTATCTAAACAAGCTTAGAATTTATCCTCTTTCAAATATGTACTTTCAAAAATGTACTATATCCTGTTTTCCTAATTTTAATATTGGAAAGACGTCCAGTCTGCAGCAGAGGAAACTTACGTTAAAACAAAGTTTCTTCATCTGTGGAAAGTTAGTCCTGAAAACATATCACTGCATCCAATTTGTGAGACTTAAATGAAATTGACTGTGTGTAAAACAGACAGCAGGATACACAAATGTAGTAAAACAGAATAAGAACTTTTTTTTCCAACTGTCAGCTATGGCAGTCTTTGTTTTGGGGAGGAAATATGCTGTGATTGGAGATTCTGCATTACTGGGATTTTCATGAAAAGAAACTGTAGAGTGGAAACAGAGTTACAGAGTGGAAACAAGGCTTTAGATGAAATGTAATTTCTTGTTGTTCTGTCTGTATTGGAACATTCAGATCCTGGCTGATGAGGTTAGTTGTGGTCATGAGCACTGGGAGTGCCAGCTGTGCTAGACTTTGAGGTTACTAAATAAATTTTAATTGCACAGACATGTCTGAACTTTGAGTAAGGATGTTACATTGGAGTTGCATTTCCATTTTCTTTGGATATTTATTTAATTTGAATAAAATCCTGAATATTTGGCTTTCAACTCTACTAGTTCCTCTGGCACTTCATTTTCCTGATAGAGATATGCTGTGAAACCAACGCTCTTTCATTACAAAATGTTACTGCAGAATTTAAACGTTTTGAAATCCTTGTTTTTTACATTTGTTCCTGTATACTGAATTATTTTATTTATTTTCTAAAATACATTTATCAATGTATTAGTATTTTTTTACAGCATATTGATTTTATGTCATGTGGTCAGTAGTAAGTTGGGATACAGCTATAGAGCTATATCTGCTCCATGAAAAATCTTGTTTTTATTTGGATTTCAGCATAGTTTGACTTAAACATATTGAAACGAGGAAACAACTGTTTCATAAGTTGCCAAATTTTGATCTATAAATGTAGCCTTCTATGACAATTGATTAATGTTTTTCATGTTTTTATATTTGAGTTGCTTATTTCTCTAAAGACTGTGGATAGTTTTCTGTTGATGACTGCATACAGCTTTACTGCTGTGTACAGTATGCAGTATTCCTGCATCTCAGGGTCTATATTCAGTCACAGTCTTCGATGTGCAGGACTTCAGTTTATGGAGTTATTAGAGACTGTACTACTTGATTTTTTTTCTTTTTATTTTTCTGCACAGTGCATGGATTGCTATTTCACTAACCAAAGATGTTTTCATTCCAATTGGTTTTGCAGTATTTGTCAATGTCGTATTTTTCTATTTTCAAGCACTGTGTCACTTAGCTTTCTTGTTGAGCTTCAGTTTGTACACAGAACTCTTAATTTTGAAAATGTTCCTTTTTTGTTTAATCTTGTTAAGTATTTACATTACTTCCAAATGCTAATGGCATATTACTTTTCAATAATAAATAGTAAGAATTAATAATAAGAATCTGGTGTAACTTAAATAACAAATCTTATTTGTGCATTTACTATTCTATAAAGGAACTTTCTTTATTAAACTGATTACTGATATCTGAATGCAGTTGAATCAACAAAAAAGAAATGCAGTCATGCTTTTTTTTTACTTCCCTATTATTTTTTATAGCTATTACTTTGTCATTTTTCCAGATGGAGACAAAGAACTTAGTAAATTATGGGGAGACCTGATAGTAGCCTTTCAGTATCTACAGGGGGACAGTAAGAAGTACGTGGATAGATTCTTTAGCAGGGTCAGTTGTGATGGGACAAGGGGAATGGTTTTAAACTGGAACAGTGGAGATATAGATTGTATATGAGAAAGAGGTTTTTTTACAGTAAGATTGATGAAGCACTGGAACAGGTTGCCCAGAGAGGTGGTGGGAGCCCCGTCATTGGAGACGCTTAAGGTCAGGCTGGATGGAGCTCTGAGCAACCTGATGTAGCTGTAGATGTCTCTGTTCATTGCAGGGGAATTGGACTCAGTGACCTTTAACAGTCCCTTCCAGATCAAACAGTTGTATAATTCTATAAAGTGTTATAAGACATGAGAGTGTAATCTCTACAAGATACTGTAGCTGAAAAAAACTTTTTCAAGTGTTCTAACTTCACCTGAGCAAAAGTTGCATGAAATGTGACATATTATTGTTGTTTGTATTATATTGCTGAGTATTTTATATGTGGGTTTTCACCTTTTTCATAAACAGCTGTCCTGCTGATTCAGTGATCTTTTCATTATTCATTCTCATAGGTACTTACGAAGGAATTTTATAGTCTTCAGTCTTCTAGTGAAACACGCATTATTGAACTTCAAACACAGAATTCTGAGTTTCAGGCAAGACTAGAAACTTACGAAAAACTTGAAAAAGACCTTGATGAGATAATAATGCAGACAGCAGAAAGTAAGTTCTGACACAACATCTGTAGGTGTTTCTGGAATTCTAGCAATATCTTATTTCTTACGGCACTTGGGAATTATTAGTGTCTGCTATTCTCCTTCCTCATGCCTAACAAGTAAGAAACAGTAGTCATTTTTATAGAAAATACTGCTGAAAAGTTTCTAAATGTATTTTTAAATATCAGTCAAATAAACGTGAACTTAGATGTGTGGATGTTAAAAATCATTTCATTTTTTCCCCTCATTTCTCTTTTGCCTATTCTAATTATTCATTAAGATTGTATATGAGTTTGTTGGGTTTTTTTTGTTTTGTTTTCTTTTTAGAATTCTTTTATCAATTTTTTTTAATACCAGGAGACTGTCTTTGTTGACAGACAACTATAGGTTTAATAATTCAGTAGAATGATAAATGTGATTTTTTTTAACGAATTATGGGGACAAGAAAGAAGATTTTCTTGTGTTGAATTAACAGTAGTTCTACTCTGCACTGGTGAGGCCACATCTGGAGTACCATGTCCAGTTCTGGTCTCCCCAGTTCAAGAAAGACAGAGAACTTCAAGAGAGAGTCCAACAGAGGACCACAAAGATGATGAGGGGCCTGAAGCATCTCCCTTACAAGGAAGGGCTGAGAGACCTGGAACTGTTCAGCCTGGAGAAGAGAGGACTGAGAGGGGATCTTATCACTGCTTATAAATATTGACAGAGAAGGTGTCAAGTGGATGAGGCCAACTTCTTTTCAGTGGTGCTGAAAGACGCAATGGGCACAAACTGGAACAGGAAGTACTATACGAACATGAGAAAGAACTTGTTTACTTTGAGAGTTACAGAGCACTGAAACAGGATGCCCAGAAAGGTTGTAGAGTCTCTTTCTCTGAAGATAGTCCAAACCCACCTGGACACTTTCCTGAGCAATGTATTGTATGGAAACTGCTTTAGCAGGGGAATTGGATTAGATGGTCTTCAGAGGTCCCATTCAGTCCCTATGATTCTCTGATTCTGTGCGATTCTGTGAATGATTGCTAATGGCAAATCAACCTGTTCTAAGTACTAAACCAGTGATTAACTTCTGATCTGATTATTTTGGAAAATTTTCATCTCCGGTTGGCCAAAGTAATGATACCTATTCTCAAAGAGCAGAAATTTCTGTTGTGGTTCCTGTTTGTGAAATCTCCCTTACCTTAAGTGAATCAACAAAGCAACTGCTTTCTAATTCAAATTTAGGACTCCAATCTTGAAGTGTTCTAGTGAGTGTATAATCATCATAACAGGCCATTTTAAGTTTTCAGACTAATTTGTGTATCTTCTTGTCCTTCTGTTTTCCTTTTCTATAAAAAAATAATTACAGTTTATAAATGATGTTTTACAGGTAGAAGAAAGTTACATGTCTTCTGAAACAACAGTGTATAGCTCAGTGTATATTACTGGGATTTAGTGCCATCTAAATGTACAGATGTGTGTACTTTTGTTTATCTTATACTGCAGATTATTATTATTATTTGCAAGGAGAAAATCAAGTTCAGGATACCATTTTCTGCTGATAGTGATTCATATTTTCTTACTCATCTTATGATAGTAAAGATGAATAAAAACTGAATGATTCATTTCTCACTGAACAGTATGTGTTTTAATTATAATTGCAGTCTTAATGAGTGCTTAGAAAAAAAAAAAAAACATGGAGAGTGACTTTTTACATTTCCTGATAGTGACAGGACAAGGGGGAACTGTTTTAAACTAAAAGAGGGGAAATTTGGATTAGACATTAGGAGATTTTTCACTCAGAGGGTGGTGAGGCACTGGAGCAGAGACACTGTTCATGCCCTATCCCTGGAGGTGTCCAAGGCCCTGGGTAGCCTTGCAGTTGGTATCAACCTTGTCTGTGGTTGTGGGAGTTGGAACTAGATGATCCCTTCCAAACCAAGTCTTTGTATGATCACCTAAAGAAGTTAAAGTTTACAAATGCACTTGTTTATTAATATTTAACAACTGTTTGTATTCTAGTTCGGTTTGAGGGGGAAAAAAAGGAGTTACAGTACAATATTATTTACTGCAGTAACTTTGTTTATTCTTACTACTGTATCTTTGACATTGAAAGTTAGAAGTAATACTTATTAAGACAGAATTCCAGCACAAAGGTGAAGTTCTGAGGTAAATCAGAAGAAATAAAAGCCTTACTTCTTTTCAAAATACTTGAAGGAGAACACAGACATACTTTCTCCCATCTTCCGAATTAAGTCTTGGCCTTTACATGTCATAACAAAAGGTCAAAAAATATTTGAGCAAAAGAAAATGTCATGATTTTCAAATTTAAGGCATTCTAGAAATTTTCCAGTCAGTCCTTCTGAGAACATAGTATAGGCTGAAGCACTTTGTGGAACAGTGGGAATTTCATATGAGCTATAATGAGAACAGGATTTTACTTTTCAGTTTTGTGGTTGTATCTTTACATTTAAATGTGATAAGACTTTTTTCCTTATTTGTGAGTTATGAAGCCCCTGTTGTTTTACACTGTTTAGGAATGTTGGAGTGAGAGGGCTTCAACATCAGATTTTGTGGACGTTTTAGAAAATTGTGTATCTGTACATGTAAGGTGGATTCTGTCATTTAATCATCTGAACTTCTTACTTCAGAGAATGTGCATGTGGAAGAGATCACCGCACTTTAACTTTTATTCCTTCATCATTATGCTTCACTTTATTAATATTGAAATAACATGAAACAGACTCTTCAGGAAACCATCAAGAATTTATATAGCCACTCCTTACAGCAACTGAGTGATTTCACAGGATCACAGAATCATAGGGGTTGGAAGGGACCTCTGGAGATCATCTAGTCCAGCCCCTTTGCTAAAAAGCATGAATAACATATTCCACATGAATGACAGTAAGCTTTCTTGGCATCTCTCCTTCCTTTTCAGTGTAAAATCTTCACCTTGGAAAATTTTAGTTTTAGACAAGTTATTTTACTTTGATTATTTGAAGCTGTTGGAGCAGGTCCAGAGGAAGGCCACAAAGATGCTCAGAGGACTGGAGCACCTCCCCTACTGGATCAGGATTAGAGAGCTCTTCAGCTTGGAGAATAAAGGTTCCAGGGGTATCTTATAGCGGCCTTCCAGTAACTGAAGGGGACCTATAGGAAAGCTGAGGAAGGACTTATATTTATAAGGACGTGTAACAACAGAACAAGAGGAAATGACTTCAAACTGGAAGAAGGTAGATTTAGACTAGATACTAGGAAGAAATTCTTTACTGTGGGCGTGGTGGTGTTCAGTCTGGAGAAGAGGCTCAGTGGGTGTCTTTATAGATCTCTGCAACGCCCCGAAAGGAGGTTGTGACAAGGTGGCCTCTTCAAGGTGGCCTCTTCTCTCACATAACTAGCAATGGGACTAGAGGGCGTCAAGGTGCACCAGGGGAGATTCACTTTGGACGTTAGGAAAAATATGTTCTCTGAAAGAGTGATCAGGTGCTGGAATGGGCTGCCCAGGGAGGTGGTTGAGTCACTGTTCCTGGAGTTGTTTGAGAAACATTTAGATGCTGTACTAAGGGAAATGGTTTAGTGGAGAAATATTGGTGGATGGTTGGACTGGACGATTTTGGAGGTTTTCTTGCTTTCTACTGGTTACCATGTTTTTAAGAAAAAGATTAAAGCTATCTCTGTCCTCCCAATCAGACTGTAAAAATTTAATTAACAAGATCATCCCCAACTAGTAATTGTATATTTTATATCACAGAGTCAGGTGAAGAGCCCAGAATGACAGAAGAAACGGTAACATGAGTACATCGTGGTACAGAATGTTACTTCTGCTACATGTTTGAAGTGTTGATGTTTGTTTTCCTGATATGACCTTTGCATGTATGTTACTGACAGATACTGATTTATAGCATAGGATCTCTTTGACATTTTTCTGAAAAATGCAGCACTGAACTAACTTGTCTCCCAAAAGGAGGATTGCCTCTTGTCCTAATCACTGTACACTTCTGAAAAGAGTCTGTCCAAGTCTGTATAAGTTGATTCATGATAAGCGTGTCCACTGGAAGCCTTGGATTTTCTACAAAGCTGTTTTTTAGTCAGTCAGTCTCCAAACTGTGCTAGTGTCTGGGGTTATTCTGTCCCAGACGTGAGACTCTGTATTTGCCTTTGCTCAACTTTAATGTTATTGTTAATACATTTTATTCTGGCTTGTTGAGGTCCCTCTGACTAGCAGCCCTGTCCCCCACTTTATCTGTCATACCACTCCCCTAATCTGATATCTTTCTGAAACATCCTGAAGGTGCACAGTATCCCACCGTCTTCATTGTTAGTAAAGATTTTGAACAGTATTAACACCTGAGAGATTCCAATAGTAAATTACTGTCAGTTGGACTTCGTATGACTGATAACCGTTATTTGAACCCAGAGGTCCTAATCCATACCTTGCTTGGCTTAAAAGATACTATGAGAGACTGTACCAAAGGTTTTGTGTTTATTTGACTTAAGGGCTACCTAATTTTATCTTCCTCTGCTTCCTCATGAATACACAGAAAATGAGTTATTTAGGAAAAAAAAATCAACACTTTGTACTGCCAAATTAAACTTGTACTATTGCTGTGATGTTACCATACCAATAATGAATATACCAGGACACTAAATTCTTTTATTTTAGTTTTATATTATTTATTAATATAAACTAACTATTTATTAAAAAGTGAAAATACTGCCAGTGTCATAACATGAATATATGGCACTGTGTCAAGTTTTTGGTTACAGTTAGTACTAGACCAAAGCACAAAAAGTTACAGCAGTTTACAGTAACTGAAAATTTACCTGCTAGAAAAAAATAAAAATAAAAATAAGCATTTGTCTAACTTTGAAAACTCTTGCATTCTTACTAATAGTAGCTTTCTGGATTTTTTTGCAGTGGAAAATGAAGTTGAAGCTGAAAGAGTTCTCTTCTCATATGGGTATGGTGCTAATGTTCCTACAACAGCCAAAAGACGACTAAAGCAAAGGTAAATAAGTGACTCCTGAATTTACTTGTTCAAGATAAAGCAGATGAAGAGATACACAGCATGTTCAGTCTTAGAAATTAGTCAGTTTGATTAGTATAAAGAGTTTTTTAATGACTTAAGAATACAGAAATAGAATGAAGAATACAGAAATAGAATGAAGAATAGGATCTGTTAATGTGGTTTGTATTGTAATTGAGCATACTGATATTTTTCTAGGTTGTTTTTTTCTTGTCTTTCAGAAAAGTTAATTGTATAAAAACTGAACAGTTGTAAAAACAGACTAATCACATTCTTTAGATTTACATAATAGGAATTTATTTTTGGAATATTAGAAAATGTATTTAATACTTATCTGTCAGGAAATTAAGAAGGCTCAAGTTTCAGAGAATCATTTCATCTTTACACACATAGCATTTATACCAATTACACTTTTTCAGTTTTCTCTAATACTATGAGATCAATAGATAAAAATAACCTATAGACTAAATAACATATCTCTTGATCATACTTATTTTAAGTAATAAATTTATATATATTGTCTATAAGAAATAATGGTGACATTCAGATAGTTCACTGTGTGCACAAAGACTGCAACTCACTTATGAAAGATAGAGAATGTAGGTTTATATTACATGATTTATAATATTTTAAACTGTGACAGCAAAAAAATAGTCTGCAGTTGTTCAAAATTTATCCACATAATATAATAGGAATCACAGTCATGGAGTGGATGATTTGGGTTGAAAGGAACATGTGAAACACCCTGCTCAGAGCAAATCCAATTGCTTAAGGCCTTTTTCAGTTTAGTAAATGTTGTCAGTATTGTCAGTCAGTTCAGACCTGTTGTGTACTGCTTTACATACTGCTGTCAGGCTCATAGAGATTGTGTGCAGTATTTAAGTTTGGTATAGCTTAATTTTCTCTTTAGCATTTTTATGCCTCATCAGACTGTTTCTTAGTAAGATTTCTTTTTATACTACCTGTCTACAAGTTGATTGAAGTAATGCATCCCTTTTATTTCCATGGAAACTATAACAGCTATAAAGAGCACAGTAACACTATGTGGTTGAGCAAGTTCGTAGCCACAAAGCACTATTTTTCATCAGTGGAGGTGACCTAGTGTCACTGTCATCACTGCTGAAACTGTGCTCACATCCAGTGTTTGATCTCCATGAACATTCAGCAAGTGTCAATTAATGTCAGTGGGTGCGATTTTTTCCATGTGATCGAATTCAGTTCCACACCTTTGTTTCATATGCACTCCCATATCAGATTTTATTTTGTCAGATTGCCCCTCTGCTGCCATCTGTTGCATGGCAACAGAACTGAACTTAATATTGATGGGAAGGTTCAGCCTCTAGTGCTGTACCACCACCATCTGCCTCTGACGCTGTGGGATAGCATAATGAAAAAGTGAGGTGTTGCTTTTGGAGCATCCCTCTTACATAGAACTGAAGAAAGAAGGCAAAGCTGCCTACTCAAGATTAATGCATGATGGAGTCTATACTTTTTTACCTTTACTTGCCAGAAACAACTATTTTATGTATTTGTATGTAAGTGCCATACACCCATACTAGTGAATTAAATATTTCTCAGAACATTCTCAAGTGTCAAAATGAAATAGCGTGTAGCAGCACACTTCCATGAAACTGATTCTCAGTGTAGGTTAGCTGCATATAAATGACTTAATACCAACGGTTGCTGGCTCAAATTAACTCATCCAATGTGCCGAAAAACTGTTTGGGAGAAAGTTAATGACCAAGTGCCAGGATGCTACCAGGGGCAATCTAGTGAGCTGCTAAGAATTACCACATTCTTGACTTTTATTTCTATTATAGTGGAATAAATTAAAAAAAAAAATCCACAATTTGCTATCTATGAAGACACAAACTTCTGAAGACTTTTTTAATTTTCAGCAGTTTTCTGAGTTTCCTTTTTTTTTTCCCACCAAGTTAGGTTCAGTTTAGATTATTTACACATTCAAGGACCTTTGTCCTTTTTGTTTTAAATTTAAGCTACTTGATAAACAAAACCAAAAAGCATACGTAACGTAACTGCTTGTGCTTATCTTTAATCCTTGCCAATTCAGGTCAAGTTCACTGAGTCGTTGTAGCTGGAATAACTACGATGGGCCACATATGTGTAGATGTGGCACTGAGGAACATAGTTTAGTGGGTGTGGTGACGATAGGTTGACAGTTGAGCTTGATTATCTTAGAGGTCTTTTACAACTTTATTGATTCTATGATTCGATGTTCCCCAAGTTGCAATGGGAAGGTATCACTGTTTCCCCCCGCACAGTTTAGAGAAAGTCTCTTTTTCTCTGTTAATGTTTATACAGTGTGATGCTCTTTGTGGAAGAACTGAGAGATAACCAACCTTTTTAGCACATGCTTTTGCCAATTTCAGGTCATTCCCCTCATGTAAGGCGCAATAGTGCACAAGGTTAGGATTGTAACACAGAATATCGAGAAGTTATTAAGGCTTCTACCAAATTGAAAAGTACGTTCGTTTTTACTGAGGGGAAGATGGTGGATATTACTGGTCACATTTTCTGAGAAACTATACATACTCTAACTTTGCATCTAACGTTAAGCCTCAAGTTAAGAAGAAATAAAATCTCCTAGCTGGTCAGCTGTGAACCTTTTGACACTCTTTTATGTTCAGGACCATAGTTAAAAACTTGTTATTGTTTATTTGGAGACGTAGTTACATATTTTCAGTTTATGGAGAGTATGCATTGATTCTAAGAACAGAACTGGAGTGATTCCTCACTTTCTTCAGTGTATATATTTTTGAAAAAATGGCATGCATTTGATTGAAAGGATGGATTGTTGTGTAGAGCATTGAGTCCAGTGGCTATTGCACATAAAGTGATAAGTACATTGATTGGTGGCTGGAGTAACTAAACATGGAGGCATACAGTAATACTTTCTTTAGATATACATTTTTTTACAGTCAGTTACCAAGCTGCCGAATCCTGCAAAGATTGCAGGACTCATTACAGGATGCATCAATTTAGATGTCTAATTAGAGGTTTAGCACAGAAACTTAGCATCTAGCCATAGTAATTAATTCTTATTAATAAAGTCACTGAAGTTTTGAGTACATTTCAGTGCATCCAAGTGTCTGTTTTAGTGGAGTGTATTCAGCCTCTCCTGTCTATTCAGTAGGACTAAAGTGACTGTAATATTGAATTGGAGCAATGGGTTAGATACCTGGAAGGAGACTTAGCAATTGTGTGCTGAATTTTCCCATCACGGCCTGTGGAACTGTGCTACCAAACTGATGATGAACTCTTCTAATATTGGGCACTAAATATGCAAGATGTGGTGCTTATACAGCTGAACAATTCTTTTGTGGATATGTGAAAGACGTTGTTTAAAAATTAAAAATAATAAAGTGGTGATAACATTTAAATAGTATAGTAAGTGTCAGACAGAATGATTTTCCCTCTGTTTAGAAAATTATTACCTTTTTTGCTGTTTTTCTTCAAAATATACGTTGATATGTATTTTTAAAACTGATTTAAGCAGAAGCCACTTAGAATGATTCCTTAAAGTAGCTAAAAAAGTAAATATTCATGATGGTTGAAACATCCTAACATGATTATTGCAATTACACAGTATTTTACAAGTGATATAAATAATTACTTTTTAAGAAATATGACCAAGGGATAACTACAGGAATGCTATTTCAGTGCTGTAAAATACTGTAATGTTTTCAAGTTTTCATTGTTCTTTTAGCTTTGACAATTCTGCATGGTTTCACTGGACCATTTATGTATTAGTATTTAATAATTGGTGAAAAATTAAGGCAATCAAGTTTTGAAATATAATTGTGAGAATTTCTTTTGCACAGTTTGGAAAAAAATCAACTTGAACTTGTTTTTATTGGCACAGTGTTCACTTGGCAAGGAGGTTACTGCAGCTAGAAAAGCAAAACTCGTTGCTTGTAAAAGATCTGGAACATCAGAAGGAACAAGTAACACAGATTTCACAAGAGGTAAATTATTGCTCCAAAAAAAAAAAAAAAATCAAATGTGTAGAAACTATAAACATGGCAGAACAGCTGTTCATAAAATGGAATATTTTCTAAACACTGTTTATTATCTATTTGATGTCAAAAAAAAAGGCCTCATAATTAACCAAAACTCTATGTTAAATGTTCTCAAAGAAGTTTATATCATATTTTGAAATGAAGATCAAAAGAGGGATTACTTTATAGGCTAAACAAGAATGTAGACCAGACAGACAACGTTCTGATTTCTGAGCAGAAAACCAGCTAGCCAAACTAGTTTGTTCTGTTTGATAGTTAATTGTTCAGTGAATACCTCATTACCTTTTACAAAGCTCTGCCCTTAAATCACTTTTGAAGATATTTCTGTAAATCCTTTTCTACTTTGTTCAGCTCTTGAGTCTTTCCAACATACAAATCTAAGGAATGTTCGATATAAGCTGTTTAAAAATAAAATATTTCAGTTATTTTTTTTCCTATGCTACAATATGTTAAATTTCACAATAAGTCTGTATATAACAGCTGAAATTGAATATTACACTGACTTGGCAAATGAACATTATAAAACAATTGTTTTTCAATCTTCCAGAATTAAGTTGAACTATTATTTTTGGAAATATTTCTAAGATTATCTTACCAGTACCTCTTAGCAACCAAGCAACTCTGACTTGATTTGTTGTTAGGTAATGCCACCATATGAAATTTCTAGGCTAACTGCTTTGGGAATGTAGTTTTTTTTATTTTTATTTTTAACAGTAATTATAAATTAGGATAACCATGTGAGTACTTCACAGTGCAAATATTTGAATTTTCTGCATATTTAAAAATATCAGTGAACTTAGATATATTTACATCTATACATGTAATCACATATATCTAATTTAATTTTAATCAGATATATGTCAACAATGAATTTTTTTTTGTTTATAGCTAATAGTAAGTTTTATTGTAGATTCTTCCAGATACATGTTAGTAATTTGTCTCTGATTAAAATGCATCTATTATATCTAGACTTGAAGACTGAGAGACATTAGTGAATCCAGAGTTATCCTTGATAATTTTCTTAACCATTAATAAAATCTGTGCTTCATTCTCCATTTAAATATCCAGCTTCCACTTTTCATAGACTTTTTTCTTACCCATTGTGGTTTTACCTTTGTTTCTAGTTGATGAAGTTGATGAAAAATTTAGAATTGCAGACTTTAGTTCAAATTCCTGCAAAATTCCACTAGAACAACTTGACTTAATTTTGGAAGAATGGAAGAATTTCCATGAGGTGTTGTGTAGCCTTTTCTTGATCTTTTATCAAATAATTGTGGATTTAAAATCAGGATGTGATTGAGTAGTAAGTTAAATATCTTAGAGATTTTAAGCTAATGCATAGTAGCTACTAAGCCTGTTAAGCACTTACAAGGTTAAATAATAAATCTTTTAAAACTTGCTTTCTACTTAATTCATGGCATTCGTGTCTAAATGCTTCATTGGATTTTTTTTTTTTTTTGGTATATGATTATTGGATTTTTAGTTTCATATCTATTACTTCAAACACTCTGCTTGCCGTTCCTCAGTATGCAACACAGACTTTTTACACTTGTTATTTATGGACTAGGAAGTTGTTCACTGTTCTTGTGTGCAAACTGATAATCTCACTTCTTTTCAAGTAGAGGACAAATTATATTACTGAAAAATTTTGTGCTTTCTTGAGAAATATATTCAGTTTCATTATATCTCTGCAATAGTGGCTTGTATTGTTTCTGGGGTTTATTTGCTCCATATTAAGACTTCTTTGCCTACTATTAGCAACTTTCCCCATGAAATTGTAACTTTTCTTGTAAATTACCTGTATTTCATATCTCATGCCGATTTTTGTTATCTCTATGTATTTAATTTCTTGAACTTCAGTTTGCTGTTTCTAGTGAATTCTTGAGCTAGGATGAGTTTTTACTCAAAGGTAACTGCTTTACTGATTGTTTGCTTTTTTTCCAAAGAGCAATGCAACTAAGCCCATTATTGTTCTTTTCGTTGACAGTTGGTGTAGGCATCTCAGGTGGAATCTAGAACACAGATTGAGTGCTGATGACAAAATGATTAGACCAACTTTTGTTTTGGACTCAGATTAAGTACTGGGATTGCCCTGTAGTATTTATGATATAACCTTTCTAAAACTGTGAAAGGAAGAAAAAAAGACTGTGATAACTACAATAGGTGCTCTTTGTTTGATTCTTTTTATGGAGTATCCTCAAAGAGTTATTGCTAAGGCTTATAGAAAGGGAGCTTTATAGAACAGGTTTCATATTGATCTCAGGAAGTTCAGAGTTACCAAGAAGAAAATACCCACTTCCCCTTAGTTTCATTCATTTGATGGAACTATGGTAAATAGTGCGCCTCATTGGAACTTGAAACCCAGTGTAAAAGTTCAGCTGCTAAAGAAAACTTGTCAGTCTTCAGTTGGTCCTATTATAGCTTTTCAGTCTTTATTTTACTGTATAGGATCTTTTCCGTTCTCAGATCTAAAAAGACTGAATATGTAAGAATCTTGTACATTGAGGTAGAAAGAAATCAAAGTTGCTTACAAAAAATAATGCTTTTGCTCAAGAATAACAATTAATTCATATATATGTTAGTATACAAGTAAAATATATCCAGTATATGCATTTGATGCTTAATGTATTCCAGTTTAATGACAATCACTTCTAAGTGTATAGAACAAAAATAGCAAAACACCATGATGGAAAGGAATAGCCTTTTTTCACAAAGTGTGACACATTCTAGCTAGTAAAATTAGCAAAAGAACAGATGACTTTAGCAGCATCAAAACAAGCTTACAACACTTCACTTGTTCTTTCCCACTGAAGTACTTGAAGTCGTATCAGTTAAAATAATGAGGAACTTCACACCACAATGACAGCAGCCTTTGAAGTTTAGAGTATCTGGAACGTGATCTTCTGAACAAGAAATGTTGGATTGTGTTTCCCCTTTAATAGCAGCCTTAAGGTTTTATACTGAAATTTTAGGCCAACTTAGAGATTGATATTCCACTTCTTGAAATTATTTGTCACGTAAAGACTCCTGTTCTCTGCCTGAAACAGATCTTTTTGATAACTTCTGCTCTCTGAAGTTTTTTTTAATGAATGTTGACTATCAGTTTATTCTAGACAATTTGCTTGTTCAAAAAGATGATTACCTTTTATTTTTAATTCTCAGCAATAGAATTATAATTTCACTGCAAGCTAGAGTAATTTAAATAATGTATTTAAGTAATACATAAAGATTTATATGAATTTTAATATGTACAATGTTACTTTATCTCTTTGCACTATTTTAAACTCCCCTTTTAATCAGGTCACTAAGATGATTGAGGAAAGTTTTGTCTAAATACTGATTTTAGTAAATGTAAACCACTGGATTAGAAGTTCTTTGCTCATTTGACTAAGAGGGCAGAAGCAAAACTGTTATAAAATATAATTGAATCAGAGAAAGAGAAGAACTTAGGCAACCCCAACCTATTGTTTTGAAAATTGTCTCTCAGAGAAAAATCTGACCGTAGAAAAGTCCTGAAATACTCATTGGGCTAGTTTAATAGGATGGTGGAGTGTTTTCCTGCATGCTTGGAACAACAATGCAGATTGTTTAATCTATTCAGAATTTTTTAACTAATTGGAATGCTTAACCGTTTCCAATGTATTCCTTTCATTAGACATCTTTACATCAAAACTTTAAAAACATTTAGTTTATTTTCTCTTAAATCAAGTTGATGGTCTTGACTTGTATGTGTTCCAGCATATGAAACTGCTAAATCTTTTTGTTTGATCTTAATTCTGTGTATCTTTTGGTGAATCATCTTGTTATATTGCTCAAGATACAAACCACATCATGTTTGGCATTGATTTTTATTGCCAGTGATCTTAATTTGTGTAGGGTATGAGACTAGGAAGGCTTTATTTCCTACATATAGGTTTGAGAGGTCTTTTATCCTGCTCTATTAAACATCCTGTTGGATGTTTCTGTACAGTTACTGATTAAAGAAAATGGGACTTCTCTTCTATGCATTTCTATTTGGATGCAATTCCATTCCAAATGTCATTTGTGGTCAGTAAGGTGAACAAATAGAGGTTTTGTTTGTTCTCATTTTTTTCCTCCATCGATGAATGCTGTTACATTGAAACTCTTGAAAATGAAAATTAGGGAATATAAACAATGGTTGCGTGATTGTAGTGAAAACATAGTAAAATTAGAATGCAAAGTAATGAGATAATTTATTGGATATTAATTTGGAGATAGTTTGTGGCATTTTTTGTGAGATTTGGTTTTCATATTGCTATGCAATTGGTAATAATTGTGGTTCAATAATAATGAAGTTTATAAAATCAATAATACTCTTTTTTTTTTTTTTTGTCAGCTTGACAGAGCAAATTCTTTGTTGAGGCAAGTACAACAGCCATACAAATACCTCATTGAAACTGTGCAACAGAGAGACTCTCAAATTAGTCTACAGAAGGAACATATTACGGAGCTTGAAAAAAATGTCAGGTAAATAAAATTGCTGTTTATCTATTTTAAACTGAAACTAAAACCATTTCTGTATTTATCATGAGATAACTATATGTTATTGTACATAAAGTAGTAGATGTAGACATTCCATCGCTGACTATTGTCCAGTCTTGAACTAGAACTCTTCGCATCTATGAATTCTCTCGTACTGTCATAAAAGGAGTCCTTAGGTCCCAAGAGAGACAAATTTAAAATGAGTTTGGAAGTAGAAGTTCAAAAGAGTGGATAGGAAGAGTGACAGACCAAATGTACAAAAGTAGAAGTAAAGAAATAAAGTCAGATAAATGGAAGACTAGTCTACCAGCACTAGGGATCCAAGGGATGGAAAACCTCTCCTATGAGGACAGGCTGAGAGCTGTTCAGCCTGGAGAAGAGAAGGCTGCAAGGTGACCTAATAGCACCCTTTCAAAATCTGAAGGGGAGCTACAGGAGAGAAGGGGACAGACTCTTTATCACAGTCTGTTGTAACAGAACTAGGGGAGTGATTTCAGGCTTTTCAGTGAGGGTGGTGAGGCACTGGAAAGGGCTGCCCAGAGAACTTTCGAGGTGAGGCTGAATCAGGGGCAAACTGATCTAGCTGTGCATGTCCCTGTTCACTGCAGGGGAGTTGGACTTGATGACCTTTAAAGGTACCTTCCAACTCTTAAGTAATATATGATTTTATGATGGTCTGGAATAGGGTTTTCTAAGCCTTAAGGAAGAAGATGAAAATTACAATAATATCTACATATGTAAAGTCTTACCTTCCAATTATGAATAAAATAAAGAATTAGTCAATAACAAATAAAATTTCCAGACAGAGGAGTAAAAAACTATTTTTACTATTCATATCATCATCTCAACAGCTGGGAAAAAATAATGGATATTGGAATATTTTCAGTCCTACATTTCTGCAGATGAAGTTTTAATATTTGCTTAATAGTAGATTGATCAGTTTTCTGAAAGTGTGTGTTTCATGCCATTAAAATATATAAGAACTTACATGCATTATTAGCATTGATTCTTTTAAGTTTTTACAGTTTATCACAAACACTCTGTATGTTTAGATATTATTCCTAAATTTAGCCTACAAATTTAAGCACTTAAATTAGGAACTTGGCCATGTCAGATTTTCTTAGTAGTTCATCAAGGAAGTAATTCAGATTTGAGCCTTTTGTGAGAGATGCTTGTTAATCCTCAATGCTACAGGAAATTTTTGGCCTCTTAAAGAAAATTTATCTGCACCACGTAGATAAGTAGACAAGCAGTAGTCTACTGTGGCAAGCCAAGGTGTGCTCACCACAACTCAGTCTTTCTTTAAATGAAATTTAAAGAATTTGACAAGAAACTATTCTCATCCTAAATGAGACAGGATGTAACACTTCACACATTGGATATTTTGGTAAGAAGCTTTTTCCCATAGTTTCCTTTTTTTTTTTTTTTTTTTTTTTTTTGAAACAGACATATCTAATACTCCCTTATCACAGTCTTATCTTAACCTTGCTGTAATTTCATCATCCATTGAAATTATTTGAAACATCTCTGTGGCTTTTTGTTTGTGTCAGTAGTCCCTAATTCTGCTGTTCATACTTACACATTTAAAACAGATGTCCTAAATTGTTAACTGAGAGTTCCTTGAGCACTGTAAAAATCATAATCTGGTATAAAATTGATAATGTCAATACCAAAGTTCGAGGCAAGAATTTCCAACTAGAGAACTATTACATTCCAGCAATCTTCTATCAAGACAACAGCCTTTTGAAACTACTGCTGGCAGATTTAAATTAAAATATCACTTTGGTGACTTCAGATTATTTTGTGGAATATTGGCTCTCAGCTGTCACAGGGCTTAATCTGAATATGATTTAACTAAATTAACGATAAGTCCTACCAAATATGTGCCAGGAAGAGCTCTGCTGCATAAAAAGATTTAGACCATTACTCATATCAATCTTTCTTGGTCTATTAAACAGTATTTTGTTGGTTTGTCTGTGGAATATTTTTGAGAGGATGAGTTCAGAGAATTAATGCTGCTCAGGGAACGGCCTAAATTCTACAGATAATGTTGGTGCTATTAGAAAAGCAAATAGTGCAAAAACTAAATAAACTGGTGTCTCTATCTCAGTATTAAGACAAAAGTTGGTATCTGTAAATCCATTTCAGAATGAAATTTCAGACTGTTCTATGAAAGTGTAATATCTGACAACAGTTCTTTCCACAAGACGAGTGGGACAGATTCAGGCAGATCCTTTTGTTATGACTCTTGAGATGTCCTGCAGATCCATCCAAGTTTCCTTCCATGCTCTGAAATCCACTTTAACCATGGTAGCTTATGTGCCCATATCCATAAGCCAAATTCTAGAGCCAAGGCTGTGTTTCACAATCGCTATTATCTAAATGTCTTCCTTACATGGAAAATATTCTGTAGTTATTCAAGTAGTTTTCAAGGTTGTTTGTGTCAATAGTTGGCAAGTTGAAAAGAGGGGAGTGGTCAAAATATGTACCAAACTGAATCAAAGCCTCAAAGAAGTCAGTACTCGCATGCTTAACTGCTTAAGCACTGCTTAATTTTATGTGTTAAACTGATTGCTACTCAGATATGAGAGGTTGCTGAGAGACAATCCAAACTCTATAAAATGTTGCCCATGCATCTTCATTACCACTCTCTTTCCCATCTGCCACTGAATTCTCCTGTGGAGGACGTTCACTGTGTGCTGGCATTCTGCAGAGGAGCTGAGGTGTAACTGGGAGGAGGCCACTTTGTATACTGGTGAACCATGTATCTGCAGATATTCTCAGGTCTTGAATGACAAGGCATCTACAGGATGAATTTATGGGTCCACATATTTCAAAACACTCTATAAAGTAACCTCTCATTTATGTTAGCTCAAATAGCACTTATTAATAAGTAAATAGTGATGTTTAATAAGAGCAGTTGTGTGTATGTGGATGACTCCTTCATATTATAAAGAAAGCTCTCTACCATGCAGTTCTTTAACCAGAAATGAAAACACTACATTTAGCACTCCTTTTGAAAAGAAATGCCTCGTAACTGTGTCATGCTGTGGGCAAACAAGACTGTGAATTTCATTCTTGTGTGTGTAGTGAAGTAATTGTAGTTTTGGTACATAGTTTTGTGCTGAAACAGGTAGGTATATAAATACCTGGAGACATTACACAGGACTTCATTCATAAAGAGAGAGTATTTATTTTAAATGTTCTCAAATTTCTCCATACCAATGACTGATTTTAAAAGTGGCTCGCTTATCCAAAAGCACTCCTCAAAAGCCTAACTGTGTGTCAAAACTAGAAGTAGTACACGGATTTTGCTAACTTAGAAGCTGTGTGCTGAAATATTTCTTACCTAAACATTTTGGGTTCCCTAATTGCCTTCCAAACATTATAAAGCTCAGCATACAGTGTTAGTTGACTTTTTCCCATCATAGAATGAGCAGTGAGCTTTTTTGTGAGAATATTACCATTCTGTTAAATGTGCATCATCTATCCAAATGCTAATGTAAGCTATCTGTGAAACAACAGTTGTGCAACTATTTCTTTTGTTCTACAAATGTATGTTTGCTGACCTGTATTACAACTCACATAAGTACAACTTAAAAATATAAAAAATATAAATATAGTTAGATTTGTTTGTTTACTTAAAACTTAAAAAATAAATACTTTTTCCATTTGTACACTACACAGACTAAAGTTCTTAAGCCACCTGAAGCAATCCAGTTGAAAACATCAAACAGTAGACTTCTAAATGTCTTCAAAAATTTGATCTGCTCGCAAATTTTTCATATATTCTTTTCTAAAGAACTGTTATTTGAAAACTTTTAGGATCTCTCTTTTTTAACATTTAAGAACATTTAAGAATAGAAACTTCTGAATAGGCCTATAGCTGGTATTCTTAGACCAGAGATTTAAAAAATGCCTTAATTGACCAAATTTAAATTTAAGGCTTTACAGTCTAAGACTAGGAAATGTTAGTCTTCATTCTCCAGAAAAAAAAAACAACACATTACCTAAAAAGTTCTTATGACTTCCAAGCTAGATGGCCTGTAGATCCTGAGGAAAGCAAATCAAAGCCAGTAGTTGTGATGTGTAATGTGCCCCTATGAGACAAGTTTATTCCATGTTCCTGGTCCCTGGATTCATACCTGGGTAGGTCTTGAATGTGTAGTGGAATGCATGTGTATGTCCTTCTAGGCGTTCTGATTTCTTCTTGAAGCCTAAGGGCACAGAAAAAGCATGATCTGATTTTCAGTTAATTCTCCATCCTGGACTTTTGGGGCCATGCTTTCTTGATGTACCACAAAATGTTCCTTCCCTACAGCTGTCAGGGGGCAAAACTGTAGAACACAACATGATCTTCACTTCCCTTGCAGTTTAAGATCAGCTGTCTGTGCTGTTAAATAAAGGATATTAGATAATACCAACACAGTGCATTTCTCCAAAGTGTTAATGTTTTGTAGTTTTTTTCCTTTCAAACAGTTCAAGTCATTAGAAGATATATTTTTGTTTAGTGCTTTGATATAGCTCTGTACCATGCAAACTTCAAAGTATAGTTGGTTAAAAAACGTTAAGAATATCTTGCCTTCAGGTGAAAGTTAAAACCTTTGAACTTAGATGCAAGAAGCTGGTTTGTCCAGACTCATAGGTTGTTGTTTGAAAATCGTAGCAAGATATTTGAGACATGCTGTTACCAAATGGGGCAGCCTTAGCCTTATTGTCAACCATGAGTTTCCATTGCATGGGGGTAAATCAAGATGGTTCAACGGTCCACGTGATAAATGACTTTTAAAAAGGCTCCTGTTTTCACAGAATCATAGAATCACTAAGTTTGGAAAACACCTCCAACATCATCTATTCCAACTGCCCACTTACCACCAGTTTTCTCAGTTAAACCTTGTCCCTTAGTACACCACCTAAACGTTTCTTGAACGCCTCCATGGGAAGTGACTCCACCACCTCCCTGGGCAGCCCATTCCAGCACCAGACCACTCTTTTGGAGAAGAAATTTTTCCAAATATCCAACCTGAACCTCCACTGGTACAACTTAAGGCCATTCCCTCTAATGCTATCACAAGTTTCTCAGTGGAAGAGGCCAACTGCCAGCTAATTATAACCTCCTTTCAGGGAGTTGTAGAGACCTATAATGTTTGTTCTGAGCTTCCTCTTCAGACTAAAATGTCCCAGTTCCCTCAGACACTCCTCATAAGACTTGTGTTCCATCACCCTCACTAGCTTTGTTGCCCTTCTCTGAACATGCTCCACAGTCTTGATGTCATTCTTGTAAGTGGGGGGCCCAAAACTGAACACAGTGCTTGGGGTGGTGCCTCACCAGAGCTGAGTACAGGGCAATAGCTGCCTCCCTACTCCTTCTGACAGCACTATTTCTGATACAAGCAAGGTTGCCATTGGCCTTCTTGGCCAGTTTGGCCACTCGTTTAGCCATGCACTGACCAACACTCCTAGGTCTATTTCTTCCACGCAGTCTTCCAGCCACTCCACCCCAGGCCTGTAGCATTACCTGGGGCCAAAGCTGTGGCCAAAGCGTAGGACCTAGCACTTGGTCTTATTGAACTTTATCCTGCTGGCCTCAGGCCTGCAATCCAGCCTGTCCTCTGAAGGGCCTTCCTACCTACCCCCAAGCAGATCTGACTGTTCCTTTCAGCTTGGCATCTGCAGATTTACTGAGGAAGTGCACTCAATGTCCTTGTCCATGTCATCAAGATACTGAACAGGACAGGCCTCAGTACCAACCCCTAGGGAACATCCCTTGTGACCAGTTGCCGACTGGATTTAACTCCATTCACCACCACTCTGTGGGACCAGCCAGTTTTTAGTCAGCAGAGAGTAAGCCATGGACTGCCAGCTTCTCCAGAATACTGCGGGAGATAGTGTTGAAGGCTTTGCTGTAGTCTAGGTAGACCACATCAACAGCCTTTCCATCTTCCACCAACTTGGTCAGTCAATTAAAGAAGATCTGATTGGTCATGGAGCTGCCTTTCATGAACCCAGACCAGCAGACTGATCTCTTCATGAGGTCAGAATTTTTCTGCCAGTGTGAAGAGAGGATACTAGTATGTGGTTAGGGATAGGAAAATATGATCTTTGAACAGCAGGTTTCACTTAGGTCAGCCAAAATGAACTTTAAAGGAACTGCTGTCTGCTTTGTTACACCGCAAATTAAAACTGGATTAGTTTAAACTGCTTGTTGATGGACTTATGAAATGGCTTAAAGTTAGAACCTCGTTGACCTCTTATATCCAAGATGCCTGTTAGAATATTTTCCTAACAGAAACTGAAATGGACTTTAAGGAAGTTTTACTTGGTCATTATAGGTGTGTATTTATTAACAGTATGATAACTAGACTTTTTCATCGTGTTAAACGTATATATGCCTCTTTTTGAATATTCTTTCAGAAGTATATGAATTATTTCCTCTGACAGCAATGATGAAAAAGCATAATTGTTGAAAGACTTCTAAATCTGAAGTCTGTATGTGCTTTGGTAATTCTGCATTCACGGGGTTTTTATGTACAACAGAAATCACATAAAGTGCTACTGAATGACATAGCAGTCTAATCCGTGTATTTTATCATAAGCAAAGAAAATGAGAATAATGCTGAGACTGCTCTGCATGTCTTGGTTGTGTCATTCTTTCAGAAGATATAACTAGTATAACTAGAATAGATTTTACTCTGTGGTTGAAATTAAACCTTGAACATGAATTTCTGGTTAGTCGTGAACACTGATGTATGTGCTTATTCAGTACACTATTTAAGGCATACAGAAACTTTTTATTATTGCTTCTCTAATAAGTTTGTGAGTCACTGTCTAAAACAATTGGTTTCGGCTCTTAGGAAATCCAAGAAAAACTTTCATATCAGTGAATTACAACAAATGAACCAAAGAAAAAGCAGTACAGCAATTTTATGATGAATAAAAATGACACAGAATAAAACTCTTCAGAATAATATGATCTCTTTGTAGTTCTTCATAAATGTTACTGTTGTTTTTTTTAAGTAACTGAGCAAGGCAGCTGGGTAATTTGACCACAGTAAGAAAAATTGCAGAGTATTAATGAATGCATAGAAGAAATTGACAGCAAAAGTTTCCAATACAGTTTGTAAGAAAATTCCAGAAAATCTCTGGAACAAAGGATGATGTTTATTGGAAACAAGCAGATGTTACACATACAACTAAAGAAAATGTTGATTTATTTTGCTGTTTATTTCTGGATCAGATACTGGGAACACTAAATAATTTGTGTTTGCAATATACATAATTGCTCCACTCGATTTATAAAATTTTGATACATTTGCTTTTGAATTCAGTACTGCATATTTGCATTCCATATGCAGAGTTGAATTTTGCATATTTGCTGGTGTATATTACAGTTTATATTGCAGAACCTATTTAGTTAAGTCACAGTAATGGTATAACATTGTTCTACTGAGAAAAATTCCATCTATTTTGAGAAAATAGATTATGTCCAGACGTTGTGTATGCATTAGCGTGTAGTGTATTATTAGAAACTGCTGTTTGAGATAAATGTGGAAATACATTTAGCTACATTAGATGAACTGCTGCCTAGAATCAGAATGTATAGGCAAAACAAAATGTTCATATTATGTAACCGTTTGAAAAAGGTCAGTTAAAGCTAAGTTTGATGCTGCATGTGTTTATGCTATAATAGTTTTCATGCTGTTCATATGACAAACTTGATTCTTTTGAGTCTCCTGTAATATAAAATTAAAAAAAAAATGGTAAAAATGTATTTGAAATTTCTGCAGAAACTGCAGAGCCAAAAGCAGAAACTGCATGTTGATATTTCTTATATTTATTTTCAAAATTCTAAATACAGCAGCATCAAAAGAGGTGATTTTTGAGAGGGTTGGTGTCTGCTCTACTAGTGACGCGAACAGAAAAAGGAATTTTGGTATTGAAATTGTAGGTACAGCAAACCTTACGTAGCTTTTAAAATCAGCTCATTTTGCTAAGATAGTAAATAACAGAAGATTCTGATAATTTTTAAATTACCCTTCAGGGAATTTTAAAAAAATCTGAATGGAATTACTTGACTAAATAAGATTTTGTGCACATCACAGCATTTAGGTCCATTTATAAAAATACCAGTACTTAAAGATAGAGAAGGATCATCTGATAGAATTACTTGAGCAGATTTTCATTGTTGCCAATATTTAGCTTTAGAAAATGCATGTTTCAACCAGAATACAAGATTAAAAGAGATTATCTGCTGTTATTACTGTATTTCCTATCCTCTTTTTTGCCAGTCTTTTAAATAAAGAAAAGACAGCTTTGCTGCGTGTCAAGAATCAAATGGCAGCAGATTTGGAGAGACTTCTAAATCATCGTGAGGTAATCTTCCTGTTTTAGTGTTACTACCATAAAGTCCATTTTCTCTCTCTTTAGCCTTAAACCATAGGAAAAAATGGTTGAGTTTAGTTTGATTTTTTGATACATTTTTTTTCCTGTGTCATTTTTAAAAACACACGTGATGATATCTGTCAGGCACTGTGGAAAACCTGAACTTAAGTGTCTTAATGTACAACAGTTTGCTAAACAGGCTGAACATGAGCCAGTAGTGTGCCCTTGTGGCCAAGAAGGACAATAGTGTCTGGGGTATCCTGGTATAAATAAAAGAAGTGCAGTCAGCATGTGGAAGGAAGTGATCCTTCCCCTTTACTCTGCCCTGGTGAGGCCACATCTGGGGAACTGTGTCCAGATCTGGGCTCTCCAGACAGGAAACAATTGGAGAGAGTCAGGGAGAGGATAGGAAACAAGATGGCAGTCATTTAGGTTTCGCCCAGAGTCATATTTCTGTATGTACTCACCTGAGTTTCATCCAAGCTTCTGGAATACACTCTCTCATCTCAAAGTGTGCAAAATCTTGCATTTTAGACGTAAATGCACTATATGGGGATTTCCAAAAGGCCTTTGTAAAAATCTTGCCCTAAAAAATATTGAGAGACTTATCTATTGTGGAGTATGGAGAAAATCATTCTGCAGATTAAATGTGTCTAAAAAAGGACAGAAATAAATGAAATTTACATATGGAATTCCACAAACAAATCTGGAAGAAAATGTCGTAGTAGAGTAGTAGTAGGGAAGTTTTGCTAAAGCTACAGAATAGTGAAGATGTAAAAACAAAAGGTGACAGTGGGGAGTTATTAAATACTCTCTCTCAGAGTTACCAAATGTTTTGGCAAAGATTTGCAAAGAACATAAAACATTAATGAATGAAAAATTACTAATCCGAGGAAAAGCAAGACAAAGTATATATGCAAGGTAATGGAACCAAAATAAGCTTTAACTAGTTCAGAATGATCATCTTGAAGTTGGTGTATCAGTAGTTCTCTAAAAATACCTTCTCATTTCTGACTGAGAGAAGATGGGGAGATGCCTTTCAAGGAACTTGCAATTCTCCTAAAGTATCCCAGTCACTCATTCTAATACCATTGTTTCCACAGAAGCCAGACTATTCACGTACCTCTTCAAGTCCTCCCAGTACACCTCCAAAATTCTTCTCCCCCATCTTCTTTCATTGGTATTGCCCAGAAAGTCCCTTCTTAGATCAGTACACCAAAACTCACTTCATGAACTGATCCAAGACGGTTCGTCTGTGCCGACCAGTTACAAAACCATTTTTGTTAGAATGAAACTGAAACAATTTCACTGACAGCTGAGTCTAAGTGAGCCCTGGCTTAAGCTAAAACTACTTAGTCTTTTTCCTGACTGCAGATCTCAGATTCAAATCCCCTTAAATTAAAAAGAACATGAGTTCTTAACGTGTTTACTTTCTGTGCTGAATCACACTGGGTGGTCATCTGATGCAATATCCTCCTAGAAAAGTTTCTACATTTAACTTTCAAAATGGATGTCGTGCTTGTGAAGTTCCGTGTACGGTGATTAAAATAGTCTTGTTACAGAGGAAAGTAATTGAACATACTTCCCCAGAGTAATTTTCATTGTCGTTAGCATAGTAGGATCATCAGCAGGTACATCAGAAGTGATCATTTGATAACTTTTATTTCTAATGTCTTTATCTACAGTCATATAATTACATTTCAAATCCAAAACTGAGTCTAACACACATGTTTAGTTTGGGTTTCATTGTTGTTTCTTTTGTGTATATGAATTCCAATGCTATTTATTAATATAATAGAAAACATAATTGACAAACCTGCTAGTATGGTATTGATATGTAGTGTATGTATGGATTTCATGTTCATTCACATGTAGTGAATGTATGGATTTCCAGACCCCTGGCAGACCAGTTTCAGATTGACTTCTTTCTGAATGTCCTGTTCCTTCTCCTACCACTTCTCTCACAAGTAGTGCTGCTCCTTATGCCTTGGATGCCTTATTTTTTAGTTTCACATCAACCAGCATGCATTAAATTGAGTAGAACGTGACAAACAGAACAAAAGTTTATAAATGTCTACCTATGTAACTAAACAATAATAGCCCCTGACACTATCCTTATAAATTGTTCCTGATGTGCAGCAACTGTTTGCTTCTTTGTGTCGTTTCACCACTCAGTATTTTCGGGCTATGGCCATCAGTGCAACCAAGGCTGAGTGAGATGCTCTTTAATAAAGGAGAAGCACATGAGTCTGAGACAGGCCTTATACCCTACATGTTAGAAAACTGAGAAAATATTTCCAAAATTATTACATTTGTGCCAAGTTTTTTTATGTCTGATTAAGAAAAAACAACTGTATTAGTTGTGTTGTTTCAACTAACAGTGATAATATTTATTCAAGTCACCTATGCAGAAAAGAATATAAATACTGAAAAAGAAACATTAGAAGCTACATATCTGGGGAAAGAACACTATGAACTGCTAGTGCTATGCAACCAAATAAACAAAAAATTAAAGAAACATAAACATAAGCTAAAGTTGTTTTAGGCGAACAAGTGGCTTTTTCTGTGGGGCACTGAGAGTGGTTATGTTTGCCTTCTGTCATTTCTATCTATTCCGAATGTTGCCTGTTCCTTGTAACTTTTAATGCAGCTCTCTTCCAGTAGTCTTACCATCTATCAGTTCTCTAGAAGGCAGTTATCATATGCTCTGAAATCTTTGTACAGAACAGGACAACTTAGTTTACAAAGAATTAGTCTTCAAGTAAATTTCCTTGCCACCTTAATTAAAAAAAAAGTTACATAAAATGTGCAGCAACATCATTATTTCATTTAGTCAGGTTATTGTTAAATGTAAGTAATATGCAATCTTTAAAACCTTAATTTATGTATTTTGAAAAAATATGAATTAAGGTGATAAGTATTCATTGTGTGCTGTTATGTAATGTGATCACTATCAGTCTTGCTTAATCACTGTGCACGCTAAACTGTCATTTCTTGTTAGGAATTACCCTTTTACCCTTGTTTTCAAGTAAGAACAGTAGAATTCTTGAATAGATAAACCTAAGATATCCATAATTAATATACACTGAAGTTTTTAAGTACATTGAAAGTACAAGCACAAGTGTCAGTGCTGTGTTTCCATGACAGGTTTCAGTAAGTACACACTTTTAATATAAGGTATTCCAGTCTGTGTGGTCTCAGATTGCATTAACTCAATTTTTAATGAAATGTTGCAGTTTGAAGGTGGGTGGGTTTTTTGGTTGCTTTTTTTGTTGCTGTTGTCATTTTTCTTTTTTATCTCTTCGTGATATCAGCTGTGTTCATACCCTTTGATTTTGAGCTAATTACAGCATTTTCTGTACTTCTAACATACAGGTTTTATATTTATGTTTAATTTACTTCCTTTATCATTTATTTTAATCTTGAAAGTTTAATATTGGATTCTGAATCTCGGAGGAATTCATATTATTCTTTTTTACAGAAAAAAATGTCTCTAGATATCTCATGTAATAAAACAGCTCATTATTTCAAATTATGTAGACTAAGATAATCTGATCTTGAGCATTACATTTTGCTCTGGGAAATTAAAATGGAAAGTGGTCATTTGACTAGGTGCTTCCTTAGAAGGTTTGGCCACCCATTCAGGAGAAAAACAGAAACCGCCTTTTTTTGTTGTCTTTTTTCAGTTGCTTCTTGTCCTTCTGTTTCCTTTTTTTTTTTCATGAATTAATTAGTAAATGAATATGGAAAACCTTTTAATCTAGCTTCTCATGCATATCATTGGGAATCTGCTGGTAAACTCACAGTTTCATTGGATTTCTTCTTCATATGGATAAATCCAAGCTATTACTGGAGAGCAGGTTTGGTATCCAGAATCTTGCTGAGATTATGTTCTTAGGGCTTCGTAGTACGGCCTTCACAGTGCTGCTGTGCTCTCTGAGCAATCAGAAGAAACTGTGATGCCATTTGTAAACTCCTCATGCATGACAGCATGAGGAGTACAGTTGGTACAGCCAAGTTTTTCACATGGTTTCACACTAAGAAATTGTACATTTTGTCAAGGTAACCAGTAAGGTTTGTAATTGTTTTTCCAAATCCAACAGAAGAGCATAGAACATCACTCAGGGGCACAGTGGAGTCTCCCATTAATAACTTCTCCTAAACAGTATATATTTTTTATATATATACTATATATTTTTTTTTTTTTTAAAGGATATCTCAAATCAAAACTTTTTTGCGTTACTCTTTGTTCTTTTTCATCATCTTTGTAATCAGCAGAACCCTTTATCTTTCACCATGAGTAACCAAACCACAAACATTAGAAACCTGAATCTTGATTCATCCAACTCTGCCTTTAGTCTTGTACCCACAAAGGTGGACCCTTCTTGCCCTAACATCTTTGTATAGTCAGAGGGATGCAAAAAGGAAGGATTTTCCTTCAGAAATAGGCTGGATGAAATGCCTGATTTGACCTGGTAGCTGTAACATGGCCTTCCTGCTTTGCTTCTGCCTTCTGCCCTGTCCTCAGCTTGCACCAGCTCTGGCACTTCTCTGATAGTGCACTGAAACCACTCAGATCACTAAGCAGAGACGTAGCCTAAACTACAATGAGAAAGTAAACTGAATGGTTACCTGTTACTTTAGCAGTTTGAAGAACCTTTGAAAAAGGTCCACCAAGGAAAAGAGCAAAGAAAAATACATATACGTCAGTATTTCTTACCTGGGGGAGAGGGTGATTGGAGTCTAGAATTGCAGAGCAGAGCACACAAAGCTTCTGTGCTTTTCTTTGTCTGTATCCAAACCATATCGTTCTCTGCGTGTAGTACTGATCTGTAACTTACAGGCACTAAAGTGCAGTTCTCTGTGAAGTGCTAAAGTTAAGAGGGATGAATCCACTAAATCTTTTCAGCTGAAGCTCTTGATCTGTGATTCTCTTCATCTATTTTCCATCTCTTCTAGCAATCGAACTTTGACTAAAAGCAATATTTACCATGAGTTCTGTGATCTTGGCACTTCCATTGTCTTTCATGGTCAGTGCAGTTGTATTTTGGAACATCAGAAGTGTAATTTTAGACTTTATCCATTGGCTTACGAACCTCAGATAAAAACTTGGAAGGACAGTCTGTCAGCGCTCAGATTTTTGGCAAAAACCTTTAGCAATCATTTTCTGAGATTACATTTAAGAGGTTGTAAATGTGCTATGCTTTGATGTATGGCATTGTACTATTTCTTCAGATATTTAAGATGCTAGCATATTGAAAAGGAATGCTAGAATGTGCAAAATTAAAGCTATTTACTTTTAGCTTATCCGATTCAGAGTGCAGAGTGTAGAAACTTAATTTCTAAAGTCTTGAAAATAAACAAACTCTTGTTTTATATTTATATATATATATATCTATATATACTCTTTTTTATGTGTGTTCACTGCTTTTGCAAAAAAAAAAAAAAAGATAATGAATGAAGTTATTTTTATTTTTTAAATGTAAATATTCTTGGAGACATGAAAAGAAACCGAAGTGAGATAGTGATGTAAGAAGACATTAAATAGGCATTCCTCTGAGTGTGAAGAACAGTTTTAGTTCGTATGAATGCAGGGGAGATAACTCAAAAGTTGCACTACTTTTTATTATTATTATTATTATTATTATTATTATTATTATTATTATTTCTTTTTCTGCTTGAAACCACCTCTGGCAGAAGAGTAATTTTTAATATATAAAACTAATATTGTGAAAATGCTGTAGTAAGAAAGAAAAAGGTAAAACAACATTAACAGCGCAGAGGAAGGTTGTCTGTAACGTCCATTAATTTCGTACAACACAATTGTGCAGACATTATTAGTTATCAGCACCTTAATACCACATATGGTTAAAATGTCGTGAAAATCTGCTGAGATTTTATCTCCTTTCTACATCTGTGCACTTGTAGTACATTAGCAGCTGTGCATACAAGTGATAGAATGTAAACTTGCTGAACTAGTCACCTGCCTTAGTGACGCATTCATGTGTTACTGCCAGAGCTCTTCAAGTCAAGTTAGCAACCACAGACCAAGTGTTGGCTGCCTGCTATGGGACAAAGCAGTAAAAGTCTAAGAGTGGTTTAAATACATGTATCTGATATCAATCAGTTAAATGGATACAGACACACAGGGCTTGACTGCTGTTTGTTTACTTAGATCAGTTTAACTTATGTCAGTAAATTACTGTATCGCTCTAATTGAGTTGATGGCTACATCTGCCTAAATACATGTGCCTGAGTTAGTAAAAAATTCCTATTGAGCTATTCATGCTGAAATAGTCTACCTAGGTTGATGTTAAAATGCTAATTGCCTAAGTGGCTGTTATGTTTAATTTATATACCTATTGGCTGATCAAAAGCTTTCCAAATCAGATTTAGGACTTGCCATTTCTGAATAAACATAGTGCTTTTCTCTACCGTGCAACACTTCCCCTTTTCAGTCCTTTCCCTGTTTCTTAGCAAAGTGTAAAAGTAATCCTGTGTTATAACTGAATATTCCTCTGGCCTTCTTCGCAGTAACTGAAGACCTCAGAAATACTGTCCTCACAACGTAAAGCAGGAAAGTATTAACTCAGTTTTGTAGAAGCAGCAAACACGGTGAAAAAAAAATAAATGGTGGTTTGCCCAAAACTTCACAGAGTTTGTGGCAGAGGTTAAGCCAAGAATTCATGTGTGCTAATGCAGTATCTTAATCACAGTCATTCTTTTTTCCTTACATTTTTCAGATTAAAGGCCTGAAAAGAAAATCTCCCCAGTGTTTATTTTTCCTTACTAGATGCGAATTTTTTTTTTCTAAGTAATCTTCTTATATGTGAACTGATTGCAATTTGGGAGTAATTTCTCAAGCAAATTACATTTTCACTTGGTATTGTTTTAGGAATTTACAATCACGTTTATTTTTTAGCCCGTGCCTCCTGAAAAAGGCCACTTTCCAAAGCCGTGAGCTGCTTAAAAATTACAACTGACTTTCTTTTTTAAAGTGTGAAGTGTGGATTAGATACGTTTAGTTTTCCTCATCAGTACGCGTGCACCTGCAGTGCTACATGCACAGCTTGGAGTAACGGTTCTTAGTTTGGGTCTTTATTGCAGAAGTCACATCTGTGCTATTAAAGGTCGGGGAGCCCTCTTCCGCAGCCATGCTGGTTTCATACTGCCAATGACAGTGGTCCTGTAGACTAGATTAGCTCTGTACATGTCTCCTCCAAGCGCATGAGATGGTTACCCTAACACTGAGACATTTGTTTTAATCCAAATTTTCCAATACTGTGTGAAGTTTAAATATGAGTTAATGGCGTACCGCATGCTTGAGGATGCAGAACCTGCTGGGAACTATCGCAGCAGAAACTACAGAGAACCAAAGGTGGTCAGTCTGGTGCATTTTCATCCATCCTTCCTTTTGAGAGCAGCAGACTGTTGGAACAGCAATGAAGCTTTCCTAACCATACTTAAACTCATCCACAACAGAACAAGGGAGCAAGGTAATACTTATCCACTATCCTTTGTCAGAGTGCAGTGCTCCAGCTCAGAGCGGGTGCTCTTCTTTTTAACAGCTCTGTAGCAGGCAGGAGCTCTTATGTGAATGGGATTAAAAATACAGCTTGTTTTGTCAAAGCAAGAAGAGGGGCAGGCGGATGCAACCTGAGAAGCATAAGGCAGCACTGCATAGGCAGTGAGTGAGAACAGAGAAAAAAGGCAGAACAAATGAAAGAGTAAGATGAAATTAAGAACAGAAAATAGCTAAAATGTGGAAAAACTGACTGATTTTTGCTTTTTTAATGAACGTTTTCCTAATGTATTTTCTAGTGTGTGTATGAGATTGGAGAGAGTCCATCTGACCAGGCGGGAGGAACAGCTTCTAATTAGTCCTGTTAGAATATGCATAGTTTGTTAATGGTTCTAATAGGTTTTTTCAGAGAACGTCTATGAATGAACAGGCTATGGTTCCCAAGGATTTATATAAAATTTGATGAATATTAGACCTTAAATATGGTTATGTGGATTGGCAGAAACATTTGGAATTGTGATATTGTTCTGAAGTTTTAATGTTTCTAGAATCTGAGAGTCTTGTCATCTCTGTGCTGGCACGTACCATCTTACAGCAGTATCTTACACAAAACCCTATCACTTCTCAATAGTTATCCCATTATTTCACCTGCAAAAGTAAAAGAAAAGATGCATGCTTTTATTCTTTTTTCTTTTTGGAGGAGAAGCCAAGTGAAGTATCTGTGCTTTACCTTTGATCAGTTACTCTTGTACTCTCGTATTTGTCTTTTTGACTTTCATATTCCCCTTAAGGAGTATCTCTCACCACTACGTTTTCTACTTGCACCGTTTCAATCCATTTCAGCAACGACCTTGAAGATTCCAGATGAGTTTTCAGCACTTCGTTATTAGTCATACTTTAAAGAATGGCTAAGACTATCCTTAGCTGTAATTAAGTTATACTGAAGAAGGCTGACTAGAAGTATCATGGGACAGGAGGCCTACGTATTGGAAGTAGGAACCTGGAGAGTAGCAACAGCTGCCATCTGCAACAACAGAGGTAGAGTGGAGTTCAGAGGCTCACAAACGGCTTTGGAGTCAAAAGGGGGAGGGCAGTACGTGTTTAATCAGGGATGGAAGCTTACTGGATGAAAGGAGAAAACTTCTTTGTAGGCGAGAGGGGAAGGAAGGGCTATCTGCAGGGGTTGGGAAGATACAATTGAAAAGAAGTGATTGGTAACAGGTGCCTTCAAACAATCTTTAGCTCTCCTTTTTTCATCACTTTTTTGTTTAAAAAATTGTGCAGGATAATGTCAGAACTATTTGTGTTTCAAAAGTGAATGACTTCCTGCTCATCTATGTGCTGCAACTTGTTTCATATATAAGAAAATAATAATGCTGATGTACAATGCTTAGCTCTCTTTTTAAATGTTAAGCCACAGAGTAATTATCATTTTTCTTATGCTACGTTTGTGTTCCAAGATTCTAGTTTCTATTAATGTTCTGCATGTTTTCTAAGTAGATTACAGGGCCATTTCTGCATCACAAGTAAGCCCTGGAGCTATTCACAGCTTAAAACTTGGAGAAACAAAGTGACATTTACAGTGCTAAACGAGTGTAGAAAAGTTTCTGGCTCATATTTTACAAAGGCCTAAGCAATATTCCTCATGTTTGTTATCTGTTTTATCGTTGTGAAGCTTTAATAAAGCTTGAATTCCAAGCACTGAATTTAGGAAGAGGAAGAATTTAACAGTTGGGTACAATCATTCTTTTCTTGGAACTTTGTTACCCAGAGTATCTTACTAGTTTTTATAGATATTCTTTAAAGAAATACATTAGCAGTTGTATACAGTAAATATTTGTATACTGACTAGTGCTCACTAATCTGCAATTCATTATATTTTTAGAATCTTAGAAAAAAAATGAGAGGAACACGGGGTTCAGTAACGTCCGTTAATGTTAAGTGCAATATAAGTACATTTTTACTTCAGTTTGGGTCACTTTATGGCAGCGTTTGAATGACACCAAATGGAAACTGAATTCAAGTACTTTGTGAGAAACAGCAAAGACAGAGAGAGCCAAACTGTAGTAATACACTTACCCTCTTGAAAAATACAGTCAATTCTTCATAACAGCATGTGCAGACCAGGCTGTACCAGCACTCTGTAGCATCCTTTTAAGTAGAACATACTCTAGGAATTATACTTCTTACTAAACTTGAATTTGACTAAACGTCACAATAAGCTCAGATTGAAAAAAATAGTTGGGAGTTTAGTCTTCATTGTAACTGTAAACATATATTTTTTTTATCTTTAATAGGAAAAGTGGAAAAAAGCTTCCACAATTTAACATGCAAATTCTGAATTATGAGACAAATCATTTCATATTTTTCTTATGAAGTTAGGTGTAACTGTTGAGAACATGCAGCTGAAATAGGCAGGGGGACAGAATCTTTTCTCTGCAGTGTTTGTGCCATTTTATTGTTGCTACTGTTCCAATGCGTTCACTTTATACATCCAGAAGTACTTTGTAGATCCAGTCACAGTTCACTTTAAGGCGTTAGATGCACTTGGATATACAGAACTCCTGAATTAAATGTAGTGCAGAGAAGCTATCAACATCCTGCATATGGTCTGGCATCTTTCCATCACCCAGTTATCAGGTTCATTTATTTGATCGGAACATTTCATGGTGTCTTCCAGTTTCCAGCTTTACAATTTGTATCCATATGCCTGACATGACCATATGTTCAGATCTCACACAAGAATTCTTGCTGACTTCTGATACTTGCAGTGCAGAAGCCTGCGTCAAACATTAGTGGTGCTTTCTTAATTTCATAGGTAGTTATTAAAAACTTCTCTGAGATCTGACATGAACGCAGGTTCCATTCCTGACACAAACCCAAAGTCTGAAGCTGTGGCAGCAATCAGGACTAGAAGACTTTTTTTGTTTACCTCCATTTTAACAGGTCTCTAGTGATGTGAAAGAGTATTACCAGTGCAGAGATGATTCTGTGAAGTCTGATAACACAGTAGGAGAGGTGGATCTTGCCTTTCTGATTTGTAGTCAGAAAAGAAAAGCAAGCACTATTAAGGTGTGATTTACCATATCTGCATCTAAATGAAGTGTTAATTATGAATCTCACCAGCAGGTACAGAGAGGAGTCAGACAAGCTAGTTTGGCTAGGTATAAATGCTGGTACAGAAGTTGTCTGAAGCTCAGCATGAGAAAGCCCACCTAACTCTGGTCACATGTTTCAGAGCTGACTTACAACCAGAATTCTGAGAGATCCCTCTTCATTTTAGTACGTTAGTTGATATGCCTTTACTTTTAGCACACCCTTACTTCCACAGAAAAACACAGGAAGAATCTAAGAAGGATTGAGTAAGAAAATGCACAGACTTCATACACAACAACATCCTTAGTATTTTATTTACTACCGCCTTATGACCATCAGATTGACCTGCTGAGCGCTCTGAGACGGACAGCTGTGAAGCCATTTTCTTCCGAACCACCCTGCCCTACCCATTTCCAGATTTAGATCACTTTCTCTCGAGAGATTTTTTTTTTTTCTGAGGCCTCCCAGGAACATTTGGACACTGAGCGTGAGCTTTTAATCCTTGGGAAACTGAGAAATCAGTTCAGAAGTGCACTGTTTAGAAAGCACTACGTAGCATTCTGAAGTGCTGTTTTAGGTCTCTCAAATCAGTAATCTTTAACATATCCACAAGCTCATTTTCTGAGCTCTGCTTTTCCCTGTGACTTTTTGTTTGAAGACTACAATAGATGCGTAAGCTGGAGAGTGCACGCATGTGAAAAAAGATTGCGTTGATTTAAGACAAACATGTTTTTCATCCCATCACAGCTGTCATCCCTCACTTGCATGTTCTATTATAGTTGTTTTTGTTGTTGTCATTTTAAAGATTAAAGTATAGCCAGAATAGTCACCAGGCTGCTGAACTCAACCCTACTATTTGGCTCCCACATTGAGAGGAGGCCAATCACCGATTCAAGAGGTAATGTACTAAGACTGTTGTGAGGCAGTTTTTAATCTGGGCTCCTTCCATGCAAGGAGGACTGCACAGTCAGCTGTTCTCAAACCTAAAGACACTGCTGTAATCTCTCAAGTTTCTCCAGACTGGATACATATTTTTATTTTGAGTTATGATTTAGCCACATGGGGACCATATGGCAGTTAAAATGAGGAATAGATGCTTTCCAAAGTTGCTGGTAAACATATATGCTTTACTCAAGTCTGAAAGACTGAGGAGGGTGGGAGATGACGCATCTAAAACCATTGTCTTAGTACTTGACTTACAAATTCTGAGAGATTTTAAGTTTTGATTAACATTTTTGAGAAAGGCCAACATCTGTCTTTGCCTCTCTTTTATCTGAATTTTCTGTTTTTGTCAGTGAAATGGGTTTTCGTGTTTAAGGTTCATAGTATTTAGTGCCACTTCTGTGTTGTGTTTCTTTTACTGGGAATTTATGCTGTTTTCTCCTTTGGGAACTCATGTCTGCCATCAGAATTTGGTGGTTCTGCCAGAACCTGGTACACTTTCTAGCACAAAAAAAAATGTAATGTTCAGCTTCCACAATAGAAGCTTTCTGATTCAAAACAGAGTTCTGATCCACGGTGAAATTTGTAATCACAAATTCTACGCATAAAACTAAAAGCAGAATACATTTTGTCACGGCTCAGGTAAGTGGTGGTGCTGTTTAGTTAGAGTCACTTTCACTGTAGAAGATATGTATCTGAATGCTGTAATCATGAGCTTTAGTATATGGGGAAGGAGACTGATGGATCTGACACCCACTGGCTGCTCCTGTGATGATCTTCATGCAATTTGAAAACTTTATTTACTATCAGAATGAGTTAACTTTGTTCCAGAAAGTTGCCTGTCTCTCCCTAGTAAATATTTTCAGCCATTCCATTTGGTCAATGTAAAGTTTCTTTTTGACATTACTCTATGGAGAGTGTAAGAACTGATATTTATGTAATTGATTCCCGTAAGTCAGCTGCTTTTTCTTAACACTGTTATTTTGCATCTGCTTCCAGAGCATGGTATCTAAATTTACTTTAAGTGCTTATATAAATTCATTTTATACGTTTTATTTATTATAATTATACACATATATAATGTTAAGGGCCTTTACTGTCTGTTGAATGCACAGAGAAGATTCTTTCCTTCTTTGATTATCATTACATGAGAGACTAAGAAGAAAAACCCTCTTGCTTGTTGACAGTTCAGTGAAAAAAATGGAATTACTATTCGATAAGTATTGTGCCTAATGTAGATAATTTTTTATATACTTCTTTAATTATTTACTTGATAAAACAGCATTCCTTATGTCTCAGTAATTTTCAGTATAAGGCGATTCATTTAATTTTTTATGATTACATAAAAAAAGATACAACGTTTAACACTATTTTTCTGTAGTACTCAATCAGGAAATGCGGTTTTCTGCTACATGTATGTTTGAGCATGTATCAAGGACAGTAAAGCAATGTTAATAGAGCTGTTTAGAGAATTCATAACTATATATGCATTAATATTTTAAACTGCTGCCTTTTTTGTTTTTGTGTTTGCTCATCTCTATCTTCTAATTACACTGCTGGTTGATCTGGTTGAAACAATCAACTTTTATCCTTCCTATTCCCAAACTGATCTTCAGCCTCCATTCTTGTAGGTTCTAGTTCAGTTATCCTTACAAACGGGCAAAAACAAATATAAATAAAATGTAACTTCCTTTCACATGCTTTGAGATCAAACATCATTATTGGAGTCTCGAATTCTGCTGGAACAGGAGTATGCAGACAGCATCAATTTTGACTTCTTCCCTTTGCCTTTAAAAATGATTGACACTTCTTTGGTTTGCTTCCTTTTAACACTGTTTAAAGGTTGGCGGTTTTGATATAACACTTCTACAGACTGTTAAGAGTTTCACAACAATTGCACTGATAGCATTCAGCTTAATAATTAACAGGGTATGATTAGGAAGAAATTCCAAAACAGAATACATTTTAATCAAAGAACAAGGAAAATGTTGGTGCCTATCCTTTGCCTGTAACTAAATTAATCCTCTCTTAATTAAAGGAAAAAATAAAAATAAAAAACAGCGCAGTGTATTTGTGTGTTGGGACACAAAATTCCTCTTGCTAGTTTTAGTTAAAGTTGTTGGACATCACAGTGCAGAATATAAATGGAAATGCACAGATCTGCTTTTCTCACGATGCAATATATCTTACCTTTCCTCTGTTCCCCCCTTTGTCCCTCCCCTTGTTCTTAGTCCATTCATTCTAATCACTTACTTTAAATTACAGTTATTTACCAGTTATTTGTGGCGAAAGTTTCAAATACTACTTTATAGCTCAAATTATCTTTGTTAAATGTGCACGATCACGTGGAATATGGGATGTGAGATATTATAATTGTACACTGGCTATTCAGGACAATGGATGTTTTATGTGGAGCAGAAGAAGAGTGAAGAGAGTGAGGTGAGAAACAGATTCAGCTTATGACACCTAAATTTAGGTATCTACAGGAAGTATCTACGTTGAGCATTCTTTCCTTCCTGCTTCATAGCAGCCTCATCACTAGCAACCTAGTCAATATGTTACTGTTGTTGCAACACAATTCAGCTGACATGCCAATAGGTGTCTGCTTCTGAATGGGCTGACTCACTTTCCAAGCTACATCATCTGTAATGGAAAACTGGATTCCTACCTCATGTATAGGTACTTAAGTTTAGACATGTAAACTTACGAGCTTGAGCTAAATCCCATGTGTCTGACAGGTCACTGCTTTGTTTTTTTGGCGTTTGTGCTGGTAGTCGGTGCAGGTTGGCACCCTTCAGCAAAAATTCATTAGATTTCTGTGGACAGACTTTCAAAATGTTTAATAGTACTGTATGGGGCTGATAATTATTTGTCTGGGCGACACTCACTATGTATAAACAGTATTTTTGTGCCAGTTGCATACTTATTTTTTTTCCTTGTTTCATCTTAACCCACGTTTTCGTGCTAATTGCATTGTTTTCCATCTATCTGCACAGAATATTCCTTAGGTGAAGAGTAGGTGCTGGTGTTTGCAGCATTAGTGAGACAAAGGCTGCACAGCCAGGTGCAGAGAGGAGCTGGGTGAATCCGCACTCATACTCCTCCCAAGAAGGGCTGTCTGGCCCTCAGAAGCCAAAGTCTTCCAACTCGGAAGTCAGTGACACTCCATAATGTTTACAGCATGGCTTTCTTAATAACTACAGACCCAGCACAGCAAGGGTCAGATATCCCTGCAGAGGGCTTGGGACATACAGGGCTTAAGTGACATAGCTGTTCCAGTGCACAGAAGAAGGTGCTCTGAACCCTATACCTACCCTCCCCCTCCCTTTTTTTATTATTTGTTTTCAAGATACTCTTCACAATGAAGTAAGTTCACACATTTCTGCTATACACAAATCTCCTGAGCTCCTTTTGCCTTACTGACTTTCTAGACTAACTTGCCAGCTTTTAGGGTTAGAAAATAGTTGAATCACGGTAGCTTGCTGACAGTGCCAGGTATTGCTATTGACTCCGTGAGTTTAAAAGTGGAACTAGGAATTAAGGTTGTGTTAAGGAGCTGAGAAATCTTTAGAAGTCATAGAATCAGAGAATGGCTTGGGTTGGAAGGGGCCTCAAGGACCATCAAGTTCCAACCCCCAGCCACAGGCAGGGCTGCCAGCTGCTGGATCAAGTACTAGATCAGGCCGCCCCAGACCGCATCCAACCTGGACATGAAAACATACTGCAGTTCAATATGGAAATTTATTTTCAGTATTCCTGGATACAAAACTACACATCTGATAAATGTGTGAAATTTCATGCTAGGCAGCCTACATTCTAGTGATTTTCTTGGATTCAGCGTTTTCTGTTGTATTTTGGCGCATCTCTTAAGGCTTTTTCCTCACAAAAAGTGATTTTAGAACAAAGATTAAGGCAACTTTAGCTAAATTATTGTACTAAAACTTGGCTGTGATGCCAAATTGATTTATTCGTTGTGGACTAATTGGCCATCCCAGCTCCCTGTCATTCCTTCCCATATTATTTTCACATCTGAGAATTCCCCTATCGCAGTGGAAGCTCATATCAGAGTTGAGTCCAGAGTCTGTTCCAAGTCTGAAAACAGCCAGGGCTGTCAAGTAAAGGACAGACTCTGCAAGCAGAGAAGACCTGAGAGTGCTGAGAGGATCGTGACATGAGAGAATTTGACCCTACGTGTCCATGTTTCAATTCTGTTTCTGAAATAAATCCGCCTGACAGTTTGGGAGTTTTGCCTTGATCAAACGTGCAGCTATTTGGCCTACAGAATAGCCAAGTTTAACTATAGGAACAGCACTTGTTAATGTCAAAACATTGTTTATGTACAATTTAATCTCCTGTGATGATGTACATATTTGCTATATACTCGCTTGAGTTATTTTCATCAAGAAATTCTGTCTATGTGTCACTTTGGCAACATCTTTGCAGAGTTTACAACTTTGAAAAACATGTTGGCATCAACTATGCAGTCCTTTCAAACAGCTGCTCTGCAGTCATGCTGTTTTAACATGCCACTACACATGGCTGAATTATGCAAATAGTTAATATTAAATGACTGAGATACAGGAACAATTTGTACACCCAATAAAGCTGGTCCGTGTAGTGTAACGCCCATTCATCTAACTGAGTTAGTGTGGGGCAGCTGAAAGACGGGGTTCTTTTGACTTTAGGTAAAAACACTTGTATTAAGGCAGAAATGGGCAGAGAGAAGCTATATGGCAAGAACGGTTTAGAAGGCTTTAACTGCTTATTAATTATGCAGTGAAAACAGAATGTGCATCAGTGTACTTTTCTGGCAATTACTAGGAAGTAGGTAAGACACGCTTGGAATCGGCTTTAGCTGCGAGTTACTGTGTTTTGGTTGGGAGATAAGGCAGAATGCTGGTTACAATGCAGTGTTGTTTATTGCAAACAGAGCAGCAGTGTGATAAGTAAGAAAGCAAAAACAATGCGCTAAAAAAGATGCGAAATTGTCTTACACTTTGAGTGGTGTTTCTGCTGACTTTGCTAAGCTAGCTCTGCAATAATGAAGCATGAATTATGTACAGTGTAGAACAGCAGCTAAAACATTCTGAGTGCTGTACCTTGGAGTAATTACCCCTATTACGTGTTAGGGGATAGGCACTAGGAGATGAGAGACGACAAAAGAAGACATCCAGTTAAAGTCACAAGTGAGTTTCCCTTTCTCACTTTCCAGTAACTCTGGAATAATGGATTTTTTTTTCAGCTAAATATTAAGAAAAGGTGTTTGTTTGTTTGTTTGCTTCTAATTACTTGAGATCTCTTACAAAACAGCTTGTTAAAACATCCCCCCAAAATCCTGAGTATTTCCTTATGCTTTGGCTTTTTATTTCCCATGGTGTGATTTCTTATATTGCATGCAATTTCTTTTCCACTTGATCCCATTTTTGCTGTTAAGTCCTCTTAAGGTGTTGCACTGACTTTTCTGATCTGGATATAAAGACATAGGCATATTTCTGGTAGTAAGACTTCCGTGCAAGACCCGGCACCTGAAAGTTCAACTTACCACATTCAGTGCTATGTACACATTTCACTTTCTTGCTTTGATTAATACGCAATTAGTAATCTTGTTAATGATGGCAAATATATGGTGCTTGTTGGATTCTCTGATCCACTTACGTGTTTTGTTCAGTGAATAAGAATTCATTATTAACAAGTGTAATTGTAGTGAATAACTTAGCATTGCCCTTTTATGGTTTTCCAGGAACTCGCCGTGATGAAACAGGTTCTAATTAATCTACAGGATAAACACAAGGAACAAAATTTACCTCAGTCTCGTATTAATGTACAAAGTCTGACTGCAGAAAACAAACCTAACCCTTCGGTAAAACTGCTGCCAGAATACGATGAAGAAAATGTATTTAGACCGAAGCCAACATTATTTGTAAGTACTACACTAAGTGCCGTCAACTTGTTGATTATTTTCCTCAAGCTTTAAAAAGAAGAAGGCTGGTTCATAACTTCAAGGAGACACACGCTTTGTTCTGCTTAATGCTTGCAACTTTTTGTGGCTGTGGTGGATTTTGAGGAGATAAACTGCAGTTTGTGATGTTATTTGGATGTCTGGTGGTTCACGCATTTAAAGTCTGAAGTAAACAATAGTACAAAAAGAAAAAAAAACAGCACCATCAGTTCACAAAACTGTAACGAGCACAGAGTAAGTATGCAATTTTAAGTCTACCCTGAGCATGAGCTGACTGTGTGCAGTCATACTGAGGAGCAGAAGTGAGGGAATAAATGTATTTATGAGCATTTGCACTCCCGCATATTCACGTATACATACAGGAATGTGCCCAGCACTTTTATCCCTTCTGTTACTATGGATAACCGATACTACAAAACCTTGGTTTATTCCTTTAGAAACTAAATACTTGGATTTAAATACTTCAGGTTCCATACAGAATTTAGTGTTTCCAGGATTGATCAAAGTTTCTAACTATGAGTGCATCTCAGCTGATAAGTTCGAGGGAGTTACAATGCTGAGTCACAAGGCAAATCATAATTTGTATTTACAGTGGTTGCAGCTGTTTTTCTCTAGGGTAGGCTGGTTGAATCCACACAGCCTTTATTTTCTTTTTCCTGGGCACAGTATTTTGCTATTTTGGTCCAAATATTTATCCATATATGGGTTGGGTTTTTTTGTTTTGTTTTGTTTTCTGGTGGAAACTTCTTAAAATTGAAAGAGACTCAAATAATGTAGGGTTTGTAGTGCAACACATCAGGTCATGTTTTTATAGTACACAGTGTAGGGAATGATTACACCTCCTGAGTATGGCATGAGGGCGTTTGGGGATTTCGGTGGTTCAGAGTTTGCTTTGACAGTGTTATGAGACTGTTTAGAGGTAAAAGGCATGTCTGGTGCTGTCTCGTGCATAATCCTTTTGGAAGTGCTAAATCTTGCTACCCAAACTTTTGTCTTTGGTGCAGTGATCCAAAACGGAGACAAACTGAGCTAACAATTAGGCTGTGTGGATGATCCAGGGTTTGAAGTGTATAATCTGTCCTGTCTTTCTTAGGGATATAGAAATGAGGTGGGAATCTAGGAAAAGAAATTGCTTTGACATGTTGCAATCGTTCCTCATCTGATTTTGGAGAAGGAAAATGAAAAGGAGCCAATGGCAGGGTTTCCTACTAGATGGGGAAATCATTTAATAGTCCTGTTACAGTCCTGCCCACTTAGGCCAATTTAGGGAATTTTAATAGGTTGTACAAATACAGCAGATTTATTTTTATAACTGAGAACATCAAAATGAGAGGAAGATGGAGATTTAAACGTGACGAGGATCCGAGGCCAGCTGGATTTGAAGGCTGACTGGTTATTAAGTCTTGGAGAAAAAGAATAAATACAGGGAAGACAACAAACTGTTTAGAAAGCGTTTGGAGGCAACAGACAAAAGAAACGTTATTAGCAAAAGCAAAGAGTTAACACTGAAACTTGAATGTACAACAGTTCTTAACCTGGTTCCACCTCCTCTTCCTTATTTTTTCATATAAACAACCACTGTATTTGCCACAAGAGTGTTGCATACTGTCCTGAATGCGCAGTAGCCCAGAGGATTATGGAGGAAAGAAGCTGCTCTACGAATAAAATTAAGTCTGCGTTGTCAGAAAACTGCTGAACTCTTTTATTTTGGATTATAATGTTTTGAGAGCTCTTATTTTGTACAGTGTTGATCCGTGGCGCACATAAAATCCCTTTCCTCGGTTCCATCCCCTTCTCTAATGGGAAAGCTCGATAATGATATTTAGAATGAAATCTATTTACGGTGCACTTGACTCGTGTTTGATATTTTAAAACAGATCTTTTACCTTACCTGTTTTTTATAACCTAAAAATCAAGTGGTTTAAATACAGATATGTGGTAGTGATAAGCTTGAATACATAGTCTTCATTTACTTTCTTTAAGCAGATAAGAAAATGATTAAATGCTATGAACTACACAGGAAGGAAAGAGATTTCCTCACAGATCGCATGTTTTTATCCTGACTTCTGCTCTTTCTCACAACTGATACGTTCTTTATTTTACAGACAAATACACAGGCACCTGTGTGGTACAAGAAACTGCAGAAGAAAATGTCACCATAGCATTTTCCAAGGAATACTTAAGAAAATCCTTCAGGGAGATTTTCTTTGAAGAAAGATATTTTTACCATAATAAAGCCCCTTTTCCCATAAAGGCAAAGGACTTTTTTGTTTACAATTGTTGCTTTATACCAGTGAAATGATTTTATGCTGTGTAAAATAATTTTTAGATCTGTTGTGTGAATAAAATGTGTGAGAATAATGCAGGCAATGAATTTACTAACATGTATTTGAATTGTAAAAGATAAATAAACACGAGCATAGTGAATATATTTATAACCTGAGTTGCTTAATGGTGTCTTATTCATAGTGTTCAAATGAATGCATGCTTCGGCTTTCTGTATTGTTTTTCTTGGACCTTGTGCTTCATGTCACATTCCTTGCAGCTGTTCTGGCTCATAGAAATTGAAAAAATATATATGAATTAGCATGCCCTTCTATGAGGGAAATCACAGAATCGTAGGATCTGGAAGAGAACTGTGGAGATCATCAAGCTCAACCCTCTGCTAACGGGGTTTCCTACATTACGCTGCACAGGAAAGCGTCCAGGTGGGCTTTGAATATCTCTATAGAAGGAGACTCCACGGCCTCTCTGGGCACTGTGTTCCAGTGCTCCACCACCCTCACAGTAAAGATGTTTTTCCTCATGTTCAGATGGAACTTCCCACGTTCAGTTTTTGAGTGCTGTCCCTTTTTCTGCTGCTGGGCATCATTGCGAAGAGCCTGGCCCCACCCACTTGACACCTGCTCTGCAGATATTTAGAGGCATTGATGAGATCCGCTCTCAGCCTTTTCTTCTCTGGGCTGAACAGCCCCAGGTCTCTCAGCCTTTCCTCATGAGGGAGGTGTTCCACGCCCTTTATCTCTCTGTGGCCCTCCGCTGGACTCTCCAGGAGATCCCTGTCTTTTTGTACCAGGGAGCCCAGAGCTAGGTCGCAGTACCCCAGATGTGGCCTCACCATGGCAGAGGGGGAGGATCACCTCCGTCCACTGCTGGCCCCAGTTATTTATAATGCACACAGGACGCCATTGGCCTTCTTGGCCACAAGGCCACGCTGCTCTTGTATGTCAAGTGAAAAAACAATTCTCTTATCAGCCTCAATTTGTATAATTTGTTGTTTAAGATGGTTTTATTTACCAAACAATCATTAAAAATCTTCTGATGCAGCAGTGAAATCCATCTTAGTTATCAGCTCTGGTACTCGGGGCTAGATAACATTTGCTCTGCCGTTCAATATCACGTAAATGCCAGTGGCATTGTTTAAGTGAGGGCATACTGAAAATACCGCTCAGATTTCATTTAAGAGGAAGTTTCTTTTTCCGTACTTCCTGTTTACTTGACAGTATCTCTTCAGTTGCTTCACTGTTCCTAGCTGGCCGTGAACAGTAATTATTTACTGTATATAAATATTGAGCTTATGATTCTTACGTCCCCTTTTCTTCTTCATTTTCCAAACATCACGTTGAAACAAAGCAATACTTCCTCTACTGACAGTAAGCTTCAGCTTTTGCTAAGTGAGGTAAAACCATGAGTAACTGCACACCACGGGATTAAAATGTTGGTTTTGTGAATGAGGGAGGCAGAGTATGTAGACGGAGGTAATTGTTCACATGGAAAAACAAAAAAGAAGCACTGATCTTTGGACTCACAAGAATACCTGTACCAATATTGCCTGATCAGCTTTGGTTACTTGAAGTCCAGGTTTTCCTCTGCTGTGTCATTTTTGTGAATACAATCGTTGCCTGTTCTTGTTCTTCTGTGAGAGAGCTCGCATATGCAGGCAATATTTTGTAATAAATACTAAATATGATTCACAGCCCCTAGTTCATCTTTCCCAGACCTGCTTCTCCACCCAGTCAGTAACCAGTAACTTCTGTTACCTGGACCCGTGAACTATTTGAGGCAAGATGCAGGTTGCAGTCTTCATTCTCCGGCGGTATCCTTATAGACAAAGATACAGACTATGAAGTGGATGGAAATTTGGCTGACACACCAAGCTCAAGGAAATGTGATCAGCAGTGCAAAGTCCAACTGGCATATAGAGTCCTTCAGCAAGTTCACAGTCAAAGCCTAATTTGGAGAAGCAGTCTCCACAGGGCAGAGTCTTGGACAGGCATCAGCAGGCTGGAAAAAAATGGCCCAACAAGAACCACACAGAGCTCAAAGGCAAATAAACAGAGACCCATCTCTATGGTTGAAGAACCTCATATTCCCGGACTGACTGAAAGGCAGCTTGGGAGAAACAGAACTCCACGTCCTGGTGGGCAACAAACTGAACATAGAATCATTGAATCCTAGAGTCAGCAAGGCTGGAAAAGACCCACAGGATCACCCAGTCCAACATGTCAGCAATGTGCTCTTGCAGCAAAGAGGGCGAGACGGATCCTGGTCTGTACTACCGGTATGGCCAGCACATGAAGCACTCCCTTCTGTCTTATGGGAGACCACATCCAGAGTGTTATGTCCAGTCTGGGGTTTGTTCAAAGCATTGACTTACAAAAGCGAGTCCACAGAGATTCGCCATGATGAGCGTGGGCTATAGTGCAGAATGCGTATGGGGAGGCTGAAAAAACTGAAACATAGAGGGCCTGGCTGGGATCTTGGTGCAGTCTCTAACTGCCTAACAGGATGGTACAGGGAGCAGAGCCAGCCTGCTCGCTGAGGTGCACAGTAATGGAATAAGAGGAAACTGACAGAAGAGGCAACACCAAACATTTCAACTGTCTATTACAAAAATGTTTTATCTTGGGGAGGGCCACAAAAATAATCCAAGACTGAATGAGACACTGTTCCTACAAGGACAGGCTGAGAGAGCTGGGGCTGTTCAGCCTGGAGAAGAGAAGGCAAACTTGAGTACAGCCTTTCAGTATCTAAAGGGGAGCTGCAGGAAAGAAGGGGACAGACTCTTCAGTGGGATCGGTGGTGAGAAGACATGGGGACATGGTTTCAAACTTAAAGAGGGCAGATTTGGGTTGGCTATAAGGAAATCAAGTCCTGCAGTGAGCATGGTGAGGCACTGGAACAGGCTGCCCAGAGATGTGGCATGCCCTGTCTCTGAAGACATTCAAGGTCAGGCTCTGAGCAACCTGGTTCATTGCAGGGGAGTTGGACTGGATGGCCTTTAAAGCCCGCCCCCCCCCCAACTCTAAGGATTCTGTGATTCTATGAGGGTGGTCAAACACTGAAACAGAATGCTAGACCACTCAGGGAGGTGGTGGCATCTTCATCCTTGGAGATATTTAGTGATCAACTGGGCAAAGCCCCAAGCAATATGATGTCACTGGACCTGCCCCTACTTTGGACCAGTTGATCATTTTTCAGACTTCCTTTCCAACCTAAATTACTCCATGGTAACATTTCTCAATATACAAGATAGCAACATTTCTTTATTTCTTAAATGTTTAAGCTTACTTAAGTATGTAAGATGCTTCCAGAATGAACTGTGCTTTGTAAATGTCTGTGTTCTGCAGCAGCCAGATCTTTTAGGAGGACCAACAAAAACTGTTTTATGGTGAAATTATATCAACATTTAAACAGTTCTTCAGATGACAATGTGACATTGACTTGTTTTTTAGAAAGTTCATAACAAACTCCCAAGGCAAAATTTACAGAGATAGAAGTGATTTGTTTGCATATATTGACAATTCATAATGCTCTTGGTAAGTTCATCTACATTTCCTTCCAGTTTCCAGTTGAAGAGTTTGTATTTTTCCTGTGTCTCATCATTAGACTGAGGCCACAGTTCATTACCAATGAAGAAATCTTCTGAAAAGTGAAAAACAGAATGTCACTTAAATATAACTATTCAAACACAAAATGCCCTGCAGCAAAAATTAGTAAATCCTTGCTCTTTGAGTAATGGAAAGGTTCAGTTGTATTACCTGCACAGCATTTTGACTGATGTTATTTCCTGCAAACATGGCTGCAAAATGAATTATTCCAAAATTATTCTCCATGAAACGGCCACTGCAGTTTCCCATTGCAGTAGGTCTTGTGTCAATGATGTATGAGTCAAAAGTAATGAGGTAAAGAGAAATTTCAAAGGGCAGTCATGCATGTAAGCAACTTGTGACTGAAGTGCCCAACCCATATAATCACCTCCAGTTCCTCTTTTTCAAACCGAAGAGAGAAAAGGAAGAAAATTCTCCATCCATTAGTACATTTCTTGGTACGCTAAGCTGCTGTTACTTGTTTCCTAAGTATATAGGTTGAACAGGAAGGAAGGAGGTATAGTTGGTTTAGAGAAGTAAAGACCTTTCAATCGTTTGGGTTTTTTTTACAGTTACAATTGCTTTCTTGCATTTCTGCTTCCTGCTAGAAGCCAAAGGCTTCTAACACATCTAACACAAGAAACTGAAAATATGAAATGTTTTTGTTTTTTTTTTAAAGCCCCACTTTTAAAGCGTGCTGCTGAATCCCGTGGTCATATTTCAGTGGTATTTGTAATTCCTAAATATTTTCTGTGCAAAGAAATTATATCATTGGGATTTGCGGTCTTCCTCCCCTCCAAGAATTTCTGTACAAAGTAGGGATGAAACCTTGGAAAACAGGAACAGCTGCAAATGTTATGTTCATTGTCTGAATATTTGTCGGGATCTCTGAGATAAGATCTGCAACCTTTCAGACTTTGTTATTTTCTGTTTCAGTTACCGTTTTATGTGACATCTAGTCCCAGGAAAGCAGAACGCGTACTCCACTTCAGCCTCCAGATGGCCATGCCTTGCTTCCATGCCTGTGGAAGACACAAGGCAGAGAGCGTGACTTTCTAGAAACGGCGTGGTACTTTCTGAAGAACTATTTATGATGTTGCGTAAATGCATCAATTGTCATTCTGCTTGAAAACAGATTTATACGCAACTGTTTGAGACTGCAACATCCTGTCATCTTTCAGGGCTACTCGTGAGGGAGGTCTGTTGAGGAAAGAGCGTGTCTCCCTGTTAACACTGCATTAATAGAACACATGCCAGACTTTACTGAGTCAAAGAAATATATCCCTGGAATTTTCTTATAGCAAAGCACACAGACAATCTGTATTCATTCTTGACCTTTGAAAATGAAATAAATATCTCCAGAAGATCAAGTTTTGCTTAGTGTCTTTGGGCAATATTATCCCCTTCTTAAATTCCCAGGATTGGTTCGGAACTCTTGACCTTTGAAATGCATGCTTCCATAGCTTAATAAGGCAGTTACACTTGGGGCATTTCAGACTTAAGCTGGGCAGCAGTACAAGGTGCTAACTCTTGGGGACGGCATTGCTAGTGCAAATGGATGATGGTAGCTGAGTGTTATGGAAGCACGAGGATATCGCTGAAGGTCACAGCACTGAGGAGAGGTAGGTGTGGTTCTTGGCAGATGTTAGACCCTCTGCAGCTCTTTAAGCCCTCTGCTGACAGCATGGGGAGCACCAACTTTGTTCCATCGTTAATTTTGCAGTTTCCTGGGTTTCTTTCCTCACTTAGAACTTATGCATAACAGTAAATGTTGTCTCAGATAACTGTAAATGCTTTCCTCTCCTCTCCTCTCCTCTCCTCTCCTCTCCTCTCCTCTCCTCTCCTCTCCTCTCCTCTCCTCTCCTCTCCTCTCCTCTCCTCTCCTCTCCTCTCCTCTCCTCTCCTCTCCTCTCCTCTCCTCTCCTCTCCTCTCCTCTCCTCTCCTCCTTTCTTTTTTTTTTCTTTCTCCCGTCTTTTCTCTCATCAGAGTCTCCTTTTTCTCAGGACATGGGAACTGAATTCAAATGAAGGGTGAGTTTTAGTCATCTCATCCTTTAAAAGGATGAAGGGGACACAAAAAAAAATCATCCCCATGAATGCAAGAAATGGCAGAAGTACTAAATGCAAAAACTTGAGACTGATCATGGAAATAGCTTTTACTCAGAAACTTACATGTTTTCATAGACTGTGCCCTTTTTGAAGATACTACAGAAATAACTACTGTAGAAGAGAATGCTGCTTTGATTGAAGCAATAGAATCAACTTTGTTTGACCATGAATAATTGAAGTCTTTGTGTTAATGCTTCTTTTAAGGAGTAGTGGATCAGTAAATGTAACTTAATTGCAGGAAAAGACTTATGGATGGAATTTATGACTGCATTTCAATGAAAGTCTTTTCATTTTTCCTTCTTGGTTAAATAGAAGAAGGATTACTTAGATTATTCAGTCTCGCAGCTGAAATTGTTAGCAATTCCCAGTGCTCCTTTTTATCATGATTCTAGAGATACACACTGCAGCACAGACTTTCTCTTCTGCTTTCTTACTCAGTTCTTCAGAAGACTTTGTCTCTTTTTGTATTATTATTAAGGCCTGGCAATGTAGTACTTGACTTTTATGAGCAAGTTGCGACCTTGCATTTGTATGTGGAATTCAAAGTGGATTGCTACCTAAGTGCAGTGGCCCTTTGTAAAAGAAAGAGTTGGAAGTATGGAGTTCTGAGACCTTGACAGAGGGTTGTTTCTGTGCCCAGACTCTTATGCTCCCCATCACAGCATGGTGCCATCACAGAGGAGATGCTCCTCAGTGCTGTGATTTCCAAGTGCACAGTTCCCAGTGCCAGCGAGTGGAGCCATGTAAGCAGGGGCTCACGAGCTGTCACCCGCAGCTATGTTCACACAAACACTGCTATCATTCATCTGTCCTGTGATGCTGTGAGAAGTGCAAGCAAAGGAAGACATGCAATATTCTGCTGCAGCCTGATCACTGGCTGCCTCTTCTCGGGAGTCAAATTCTCTTAATGTATCAGTAAAATTTAAGTGAGTCTTCATTCTTGGACATTCAAAAGGAAACAAGTTCTGTGTCCTGCAGGGATGGCCAAGCCCTTTCTGATACTTCATCAAAGATCTCAGGTACAGGGCAGGCAACTAAAAGACCATCATCAGGCACCAGGCACCACTGCTTACACATTAATCTTCATTTTATTAACTTGTTACTTAAATACTAAGTCCAAAAAAATCCAGTTAGCATTTACGAGTAAAGGCGTACGTGCCTGAAAGTAACAACGAGCAGTAAAGGGAATAATATGTCAGTGACTCAGTCTTACTGAATTAGCACATTCCTTGTCATTTTGTGTCATTTCTTTCATTACTGCAGTAATTAACTTCGCAGAATTGCATTTGTTCCATTCAGCAGGGAATGGAGAACAATAACAGTGTTTATCAGCAGCAGGAGAGGGCTTTACCTTTCTTTCTCAACTCCGTAAAATCTCTGCAGGCTAATCTGAGCGCACAGCCAGGGTGCCCTCTGACACAATGGAGCTGTCTGAAATCTCCCTGAGGGTAACCCAAGTGGGCTGATTAGATCTGTTGTCCACGAAAACAAAATAGCCAATCCTATGAAATATAGACCTTTTTACACTCTGACGTGCCGCTTTAAATCTGTCCATGCTGAAACTTTTGTCATAGTTTCACACCATGATAACAGTTCTGAGATCTCTGAATGACTTAAGGACATAAAATTCCAAAGAAACACATGATGTGAAGTTCTTATGAATCTCTGATAATTTACCATGATTTTGTGAAGTGAAATACATGTCCATATTTTAGAATGCACGCAAGTGTGACTGTTGTTTTAAGTCAGACTTCTTTTTAATACCAAGCAAAACACTCTTCTGTGAACAGATACCTTAAAGCTGATTAGGAACAAAATGCAAGGCCATACGTAGGGAAATGAGAGTACAGTGCTTTGCTCTGCATGAAACACTGATTTCTGGGCTCAGCAATAAGAACAAGCGTGATTTGGAACACACATTTATTGGACCATAAACTGGAACCAAGTTCCTCTTACTGTCATAATTCTACATACTAAGCAGCAGGGGATGCTTGTGTTCACTACTTTCCTCTTCAAGGGATATTCACCTGTTGAATACACAGTGGAACAGTCTACACAGCACTCTGTAGCAGTTACACTGCTTCTCTATAGGAGCATGTTCCTCCTTCCCTCACACAGAAGATGGATTGAATTTGATTAGCTTCCTTGTGTGTTTCATAGAGCCTGACCTCTGGACAAGGGAACATTCATGAAGAACAGAGTGACCTCCTGCTTTGGAAAGAATCAGCCAAGAAACCCATTCTTAGGCACATAACTTAATGAAATACTGAACGCTTGACAAAGAGAGTATGGATAGCATGGCTACTTCAATAGTACTTTCAAAGCTTAACACATTTAGATTCAGGTAGCCACTAAGAGCAGATGTAATACAGCAAATTTTGGTGCCGTGGCATCTGCTGGAGGATGGATATTTAAAAATACAATGTTTAGCAACATCTTTGTAGAGGGGAATTCCTTAAGTTGCATAACTCAGTGTGAATAAGCAACTTGTTCAGCCACGGTGACGACTAGCTTTTCATGGGCACTGTTTTTACTCCTCCATTCAGAGCAGAGGGAAGCAGGCATTGCACCATACTCTCTGTCGCTGCAATATTTTTTTTCAAAGAAAACCTGACATGAGACGAGTTTAATGGCACCACAGCGTCCTTGGGATAAAGAACACAGAGCCTTTTTTAGTTCCTCTTAAATTAGATACCAGGAAGGCTTATTGCCACAGTTCCAGACTATAAATAACGTCACCTGGATTGGAAGTGCTGCAATGATCATTGCAAAACACTTCTGCTGATAGAACACAGGGGACCAAGCTGATCTGCCCCTTCTGTGATTAATAATTATCTCATAGGTGAATTTCATTCTATTCAAATAGTTATTTCAGTGCAAGATTTAAAATTGCAAGGATGGACGCAGATGTGGCATTGATGAAAGCCAGTTTGTGCAACTGCAGCCTGCTCTATCCACAAGACTTGGCAATGCTAACGTGAAGTGCAAGGAAAAGAGGTAACATCCTCTTCGTCCCTTCCATTTTTACATCCTTTCGGTGAAGCTGTATTTGAGTTTGTGACTCAGAATCTGAAAAAATTATAGTGCTGCACGGTGAAACGCTTCAGAACAAGTTGTGACTTTAATCCTGCTCTTGCCAACGTACCTCTTAATGTTTGTTGCTTTTCTGCATAAAACTTGTGTAAAATAGAGGTTTTTTTCCAGAGGTTAGATGTGGTCAGGTGGTATTTTGTGGTGCTTCACAGCCCGTACCAAGTACCAGCTGTTAGGCCTTACTCATGAATTGCACAGAAGCAAGGCTTTCTGTGCACTAAATAGAGGCTTTGTATTTTGTCAGTCCTCTCTTCACGGAGTAATCTGGTAATCTAGAGAGCGAGTAACCTGGAGAAAAAAAAAATCTGAAGTAATCTGGACAGAAAGAAGCCCTGCTTTGTTAAAGGAATGAATCAACTTCTCTCCTTTATCTTATTTGTATCTTCCACGCAGCTCGGGGATTAAGATGTATTGTTAAAGCCTTGCCTCACCCGACTTGCCACATTACTTCTGAGTTCATGAATAAGCTGGCTCCTTAGCTTTATCTAAGCTTGTTATGAACCACTCAGGTAAACACATTTGAAATAAGCTGTGCATTCATGAAATGCTGTTTTCCACACCATAACACAACAGACGTAGGCCAACCTTTCCTTAAGACATCCAACAACAGGAACACCTGTAGGCCAAACATGACCGCTCTAACAGATAGGTATTTTGATCTCATTTAAAAACATGCACATTTAAATAATATCATTAAAACTGAGAATGTTTTTTTCTTTTTTTTTTCAATACGGTCTCGATCTGAAAGGAAACGTTTCCTTTTATTTCGTTTTACTCAGTATTTCATACATCATTTGCAAAAAGAAATGATAAAAAACCTCAACTGTTAAACTCTTGGCAGGTGGAAGCCCTGGTGAAGCTGACTGCAACCACTGACTGCAGTTTACACCTCTCTTTTTGGAGAATAATATCCTGAAATACAACAGCACAATTAAATATGCTCAAATAAAACTGGACTGAATATATTAGTGAATATTGTGTTGCTAAGTCTACTCAACATAATCTGTAGAAAACAACCTTAGTAACACTCAAAGCTTCAAGTGCCAATATATTAACACAGTGTTTCATGGTTTTCTCACTGTAAGTAATTTACTTCTGGTCATCACTCCTTAAATATTTTGAGGAAGGCCAAGAAATTAAAAAAAAGAAAGGGGGGAGGAAGACTGTGTTAATGTAATTTAAATATATTGTGTATTATTTAACATAATACACTATTCAAGATACGTCAGAGAACTAAAACTATAAACAGTCTGACAAATGTTGAAAGTGAACGCATCCAGAGTTTACCTGAATAACACGGTGGGATAAACCGAGGTGATAATAACACTCTTCTATGTAATTAGACATTTCACCTTCTATTTTTTGATGTGTAAAATGTTTTTAATTTAACTCAAATTCTTTATTGGTGAAGAGCACCGTTTCTGTGTGCACTTGGACAGATGTATGTCAGTTCTAAGGCCATATCATCACCAATAATCACTGTCACTTTTCCCTTATCATCTTATTTCCAAAATGTTCCCGTGTCTGTATTCTGACCGTGTCTCACCTAATTAAATGAAACCAGGCAAACTGTGTGGAGGCAGTTGCTTCTGTCATGGGAGGAGTTCATCATGAGGCAAACAGAAACTCTAAAGGAGGATGCAGCTGTGCCTTTTCTTTACAGCACATGATTAGAAATAGAGTAATTCCCCCATGCAGCAAGCAGAACACTGTCAGCACCTCCATAAACCCCCAGGTAGACAGCAGGTAAGACTTGTATGGGTGTGCAGCCACGTTACAGAAAGGCTGATAAGTTTCCTCACTGTGGAGGAGTAGAACCTCTGAGTGAGGTCAGAAGTATTTGGTTCATTGGTCTTTCTTACTGGTCAGCCAACACCTTGTCATGGCCCCTAAGATCAACAGCGGTTCTCAATTTTAACCTCACTGGTGAGTAGAGATACATTCTCTGACTTTGGGATTTTGGGATACGATCAGGACTTAAAACAGTGTGCTGGCAAAATGACACTCCTCCTCGTGGTGTGACTGGGATGAAAAATAAGGAAAACCTTCACAAGCTTTCCCAGGAACCCCCTTTTGAACACAGGATTCATGCTTCCACTTTGGTCTGAGGTAAGCTTTTGCACTGACTCTCGGCAGTTTTCCTTCCTGGCAAGTGACATCCAGTTGCTCACCACCAAAAGACGTTTAATGTGCCTTCAGTGGAGGTCAAAGCTCACAATCGTAAGGCAGATGAATGGAAAATAGGTACTCACTATTGACAATGGTGGAAATTACTTGCTGGCTCCAAAACTTCCTCTTTTTTTCAAAACAATGTCAATCAAACTACCGGGATGTGTTGAAAAGCTTGAGGGTCATCTGAGTAATTACCCTTATCATTAAGCAACAGAGAACCCTGTCGTAATTTTAATATCCTCTGACTGACGGAAAATCCTCTTTTTGCTGCTGTTCCTGAGAGCAGAAGGGCTGGCTTTTTCCTACTTATTTTGTCTTGTTTTGTGCTTTTTTTTTTTCCCTACTAGAAACACATTGTCAAGTAGAAGACTACCAAAGTTTCTGTGCTCCTTTGAGTCGGCGTGGCTCCTCTGAATACATTGCGGAACTGGGGGGCACAACAGCAAAAACAAAGCAACAAAAGCACATTACAAGTGTACTCCTAAATCAGAGGTTCCAGAGCTGCAATGTCTGTGACGTTAGTGACCGATAAGCTGCTTTAGAATGGTCTTCAAATGCTATGAAAAAAGTGACCACGAAGTCACCCAGAACATAGTAATGATGTTCAAGCAACCGTACTTTGGGAGACGTGATCCAGATTAAAATTGTCTAGGTTTCACTTCAGCCATTCAACTTCCAGCCCTGGTAGTTCTTTATCTGACAGCTCAGAGAATTCATTACCTTATTTTCTGCTCTGTTTAGGCATCTATATTGCACATAAATGTTAATTGTTTACTGAAAACATCCTTCTAAAGCAGCAGGTTGTGTTCCTCAAGAGGTAGCAAAGAAAAGCAAGCCTGTTGTTGGCCAAAGTTTAAATTCATTATTGTCCAAGCTTTCATTAACGAAAAAAAATAAATGGGGCTGTAAATCATAAAGACTGAAAACAGCTTCCTAAAATGAGCACCTACAGCACAGTCAGTACCTTTAGAGGGAAGCAGTGTTTGCCTACATCTGGAGGACCACCATTGGCTATACACAGACAGTTCACTGAACACTACAAGTAGGTGCAAGCTCAAAAACTAAGCGTGAGAAAAGAGATTTCACACCTTCTTGAACTGTGTACGTGAGAAAGATTATTTAAATAAAACACCCTCACCAGTGCCACTTAGAGTATAATGCCTATAGAACTGCACGTGTATCATCTGTTTAGCATCTAAACACCCTCCCTGGATGACTGAGGAATCACCTTCAGCTAACAAGTCATTATGCTGCAAAGGTCCTTTCCATGTCTTCATATCTATCTGTATCAGAAGTACTGCTCAGCATCAGACAACAGACCGATGAATGGTTTGTTATTTCAACAGCCTTCATTATTTATTTGTCCCCAACTTTTCATCTCCTCAACAAATTTGATTAATTACAATGTTTTATTCTAAGTCTTTTAAAAAAGGAAAAGGAGTTTGACTTACAAACCAATCCCTATAATTAGAAATACACTAACCCAGCAACATCCTATTTGAAAACTGAGTCTTGATGACTAGCAGTCTTAGCCAAAAATGTTGAGCTGAAACAAGTGATATTCTTTATAAAAATGTTTCATACAATCTCTACTTAATCTTCTGTGACCAACTTTATCCACACTGGTTTGGCTAGCTTTTCTTTTTCACAAGCACGGGGTTGGGCCTAAATTGCATTATCTTTCTGTATTAATAAATCCCTGCATTGATTATTAATGCTGAGCTGCTCAAAATCAATGTTACAACACAAACTTATAATTACCAGCATCATTCCATTTTACATTTTCTGTGAAGTATTGGTTCTAACTCTAGCTTTCTTAACAGCCTTCAGGAATATGCCTAGTGTTCAAACAATTAGTGATTATCAATCCTGAAAGCTCACTGCCCGGCTCTTCTAAAGTTGTCGGTGTGAAGTTATCCAGACATACCAATCTAGGAGTATTAAGAGTAGCTGTTTTAATGTGCTCTTGAATTATTGCTGAAATGGAAAATATTTTGTCATTACTGTATGATAGAAATACACGACCTACTCTTTTCTCAAGTACAGTCCCAGAATATTCACTGTGTTCTTTCTGCTCGCGTATCAACTGTTGTACATTTCTTTGTCTAAAAACAGACAGATGTTGGAATTCTTAATGCATTTCATGGGCCTTTTTTTGAGATTTTCTTTCCAATGGTCACTGACTTTGTAAGTATCGTTTTATTCTGTATTATTTTTCCACAATCACTATAAAGACAGTTTTATAGCCACCGTTACCTGTGTGCTTTTGGAGCTGCTGGATATCTGTAATTATAACTGCTTTTCAAAATGCACTCTAAAGAGGCAGAAGGAAAGAGGCTGTCCTTTTGAGGAGGTGTATTTTTTTTTAAACTAGCTTCTCTGTAATTGTGGACTTTAGCACTTGTACTCACCTCATTCAGACTCTGCCTAATTACTCACTACACACTAATTTACCCTACTGTTTCTTCCAGTGTTCTAAACTTAGCCCTCTTATATCACCAAGACTTTTGGTTTCAGTTTTTTCAGCTGACTGCAGACAGCATGTCCAAATAATTGTTTTATGATGTTTGCCAAAGGTTTCCATATTTTTGATTGGTTATTGGGTCCACTGATTACAAATCTGTCTGGAGCAGAATTGCTGGACGCGAGCCTGTTTAAGTACAAAGACTACTTAATTTTAAACACTGTGAAGGCGCTGTCACCGAGAGCATTAGTTCTCCTGCTTCACCAATAAGGGTGTAGCTGCAGGACACACTGAAATTTGGATTTGGCAGTACAGGTATCACAAGAAACATAGCCATGCAGGGTCAAGAGCTTCTCTGGATAGCCAAAGTGGTCTGACAAGGTCTCCTTAATGCTCCTAGCAGCACACAGTATTGTGGAGATGTCGTGCTCCGAAGACCCCAGGATCTTCTTTCTGCACATCAGGCAGTTGATTAAGGAGTTTATCCTCTCTTCCCCTACTTGAAAGGGTGCAGCGTAAGAGGTGAAGGATTTTTTTTCTGACCACATCCCTTAATTATTTTTGCTCTCAACACGAGGACTTAGTTCCAAATGAGTATTCACTGCCCTACCTTATTATGCTAAGAGGTTCTTAAACAAGTATTATGTCATTGTTTTAATGCCCTCCTAGCCTGTCTAGCCGGACCATCGCCTCTGCTATGTCCCCGTCCATAAAGGCTCCATCTCTCATCTGGTGGAGCAGTGCTTCACAAAACCCAAACCATTCTGCTTCATTTCTCTCACCAGAAGACTTCAGCGAAGGCATGTCAATTTTACAGAGCTAGTGTTTGCTAGCAAATTTTCAGCATAAACACTCTGGAGCCAAAAATGCTTTCTTTAGTAGTGAAGAATGTGGTTTTGTCTCATATTCAAGCAGTTAAACACCAGCGTGGGACCACCCATCGCTAACAAACGTTGCCAACAACACTTGCTTTTACAAAGCAGGTAGCTTCAGCATTCCTAAGTTGAGGCAGAAGAAAAGGGTGGTGGTAGTTTCTACCAAAATTCCAAGAGATAGACGAACCACCTTTTCTAAAATCATAAATGTTACTCTCTAAAGTACCTGTTTTAATTAATCTTCCGTAATTATACTTCGTACAGATTTCCATCTGCACTAGTAGTACATAAATAATTAAATGACATGCTTAAGGAGCATGCTGTTGTAGTTTCTGGCCCTGCTATGCAACAAGTCAGATCTGAGGAGTTGTATGACAACCGATGAAGCTGCAGGAAACACTCGTGTCTTACAGCTGAGTCAGTGACCTGTTCTCCAAAAAGCTGCCGTAATAAACAGTCTGCACATTAGGCCTATAAAGGTCACAAAATGGGACTGGGAACAATAAAAGATTCTGCCATACTTCCTCTTCCCAGATAAGCTGAACATACTAGAAATGTACCTGAAACCAAAATACAGGAGGCTGTTAACAAAAGTTACTAAGAGTCCTTAGAACCCGAGTGAAGATTGGGTTCAGCTACTGAGTAAGATGTCTTGTCTCCTCTGGACAGGTTGATGATTCTTAATCCAAGAATTCAAGTAATGAGAAGTTGAAGTTTCCATCTTGAAGCATCTGTTCCGCCAAGTCAGCACTGGCCTTGATAAACAGCAAATCAGACTGATGCACGCAAGTGCATACACACATGCTCAAGCTAAATTTGAGAGAAAATACTTCAACAGATCTTTGCATAGACAGACTTATATAATTAACCTGTAATCAGGCTTTATACGGTGCAGACTGACAGTCAAAACACAGAAAATGTAGACACGGTAGGACCTTCACCCGCTGCTGCTGCAAAAATAAAATAATAATTCAAAGGTTATTTGTGGGTAAGTTTACATGCCTTTATTTAGTTGTCACAAACCTTCACTGCTACTCTTACTCATTTTACGTTGGAAGAAAAATATGTTTGGCTAAAGGATAAAAACAAACCACAAATACAACTGCATCTGGGTGCTTTTAGTAATCTTAGTAACCTTCAAACAATGCGTCTCACCCCATTTTAACTGTGCAAAGGAGAAGCTTGCAAACACCACTCGTTTCGTGTTTACTAAGCTTTGCAATGGTGACTCTCCCTTGGGCTACAGAATAGAGGAAATGGTTGCTTTGCACTGCTCATTGCTTTATATTCTAAAAAGCTGTTATATTCTAAAATTCAGTTTTGTGATGCTAGAGTCACATCATTCAGGAGGTTTCTACCTGGTAATATGTGCCTGTTGAATTTCAGAGACAGAAAATGTTCAGCTGGTTTGAAGAAGGTGTACTGCCTGCTCCAAGCTACATAGAAAAGCGTTCCCGAAGGACTCTAATGGGAACAAAAAGTTTTTACACAACTGTCTGAGGGCATACAGGGGGATTACAAACATGAAACTCATTTTCTGTACATGCTTCAAAATAAAATCCCATCCACGGCAAACCAGAAGTATTTTCCTGACGGTAGCTCTTCAGACAGCAGAGCAGAAAGGTGGAAGCAGGTGACTACTGAAATGTGAGAAAGAAGTCAAAACTCAACAAAAAGCAGGTGTTTTTATTTAACATACCTGTCTGAATGAATGAATTAGGAAGTGCCACTCATTATTTTAGGAAGAACATTCTTTTTTTTTAACACAGGGCCTATCACATCATTTTGTGTAAAGGAGAATGAAAAATGGCAGCCTAGTTTGCCTTTGAAGAAGGTACACAGCAGCAGTTTCAGGATTCCCACATTCACTTGAGCAGAAAGTCACCCTGCTACATTCCTCGTCGTGGTGGTGCTGTGTTACAGAGCCACGAGTGGCATTTGCAAGGCCTGTCAGGAGCTCCCATGGTACCTGGTGGCTCCTGCGTTGGTGCTCGGCTGGGAGCAAGAATGGGAAAAATGATTCCTTGAGGTGAAAGTATCACACTGGCTCTCTTTTGACAGCCGAAAGTAAAATCAGAAAACGTTTTTTCCCTTGGGGAGATGGATTTTAATAGAAGGCCAAAAATAGGTGGCTACTGATTTGCCAGGAAGGAAACTCATTTCCAATTCTCAAGTAAGTTGATATGAGAAAACAAAGTGGGCATTTGCTGGCTCAGAAACAGCCCGAGTGTGCTAAAAAGCTCCCGAAATCATTATCAGAAATCTTTGTACGGCTTAAAGCCCCGATCAGCTCAGCACATGTCCTCAGGTCTCCCTCACCTCGTCATTATGAAACAACCCACCCGTGTCCTTCCACTCCTCCCCTGCCTCTCCCACAAAGCATAGGTCCCCACAAATGCTGGCCTCACTAAGAGCGGAGCCCATCTCCATCCCTGCTGGCAACCCCAGCTCCTCTGCCCCAGCCACTCTCTCACACAAGGCAGTGTTGGGCTCCACCACCACCAGGCTCCGACCGCCCCGACAAGGACTCGACATTTGTTCTTGTTTTCTCCTGTCTTCCCTAATGGGTACAGCACTACTAAGCAAAGAGGAATGCAAAGAACAAGGGAGTTCAAAGCAATTGAGTCTACATTTACCGAGAATGTCTGGATCTTTGCCCGCCCAGAACCTGGAGCATTTACATAGTTTCAGAAAGTTTAACCCTTTTCCATTAAAGCTGGCAATGCTCTTTCCAGCGTGGGGCACGGCACTTCTCTTATCAAGAACTTGAGCACGCTGGAAGGCATCCTTCACATAATCACCTCTAGGCAATCGCACTCCACCTTTCACTTCCCTTTTTTTTTCACTCTGCGGGACAGTGACCTACGGTCTCGAGTCCCCTGCTGTGATATGCTCAAAGAACTGTGTTGCAGAGGACAGATCTCTTACAGTAACTCCTGAATGCTCGCTCGAAATTCTCGCTTACACAACATAGCCGAGCTGGGCTTGAAAGATCCTACTTGGGTTTTCTACTACAGATTTGTCTGGTGAAGTGTAAACTCGCTTGTAGCTGTGTAAAAACAAGGAGGAAAAAAAAAAAAAAAAAGAGATTCTGAAATAATTACAACATTGAACTTGTATTTTTTTCCTAATGATTAACTCTGAGCAGACCGTTGCTTCCATTCAGGAAACATGTCAGTTGGCAGTTTGGTTCCGAGTTTCACATCGTAAAGAAAATTTATCTTTAAAAGTGGTATAAACTCTAGTAGTAGTGAGGGATCTGATAACAGGCTGTGTTGCCTGGACCGAAGGCATCTGCGTGTACTATCTCTGAGCCTCATAGCGCAGCGCTCCGCAGCTCGATCAGCAAACCTGAGCAGGAAGTCAGGAGCGACCAGACTGCCAGTTACACACTGTCACTAATGGTCAGTGACAGCAGAAATGTTAAAATAGAAACTGACTCTTCACCGCTGCCTACTCTTTAGTGATCTTCCACCGCGTGAAAAATGCCTGTAGGAGCGCGCTGCCGTGGGGCTGGATGTTTACCTGCAGCTCTGCCCTAACTGTGGCCTTTAAGAAGAATTACCGACACCGAGAGCCGGAGATGACAGAATCGCGGAATTGTAGGGGGTTTGGAAGGGACCTCTAGAGATCATCGGGTCCAACCGCCCTGCCAAAGCAGCTCCGTAGCCCGGGCTGCACAGGTACGGCGTACAGATGTGCGCGCTCAGAGCTTCGCCCCGCAGTACCGCCCCGATGGAGCGGTTCGCCCGAGCAGGCCCTGCGTAAAGAGACCCGCGCAAGCACGAAGCGAAACAGTTTTGAAACGGTCCGTTTATCGCTCGTTTCATCGGACGGAGGCGAAGCGTGTAATTAAAGCGTGCCGGTCCCTGAGACGTTTCGCTAGCGGCAGCAGTACGGGCTGCACGAACGCCTGACCGCAACGACAGCCGTGAGCGAGCGGCTCGAAAAACCCACTGGAAGGCGGCAGCCGGCAGAGCCGCGCCGGGCCGCCCCGCGCCCGCAGCCCCGGCACGCCGCGGGGAGGAGCCCGCCGCTCGCAACGTGGGCCGGGCAGCCTCGGGGCCGCCCCTTCGCGGGGCTGGGTGGGGTGCAGGGGGTGGGCTGGGTGAAATAGAGGCGGGCGCGTGGCCGCGATAGACACCCGCCGCCAGGTACAGGCGGAGGCACTGCCGACGCCCGAGTGGATGCGCGGCCGGGCCGGGGCTCGTGGCGAGTGAGAGCCGAGCAGCAGCCGCCGCCGCCCAGCGCAGCGCAGCGCAGCCGCCCGCGGGCACAGCCCAGCGCCGGGGCGGGCAGCCCGCCCGTGCCGCACCGCAGCGCCCTGCCCATGGCCACCCGGGTGCTGACCATGAGCGCCCGCCTGGCTCCCATGCCCGAGGAGCCGGTGTTCGCGCAGCTCAAGCCCGTGCTGGGAGCCAGGGAAGCGCCCGTCTTCCCCGGGGAGGAACTGAAGCAGCAGCAGCAGCAGCAGCAGCAGCACTCGGGGGGCGGCGGAGGGGGCGGCGGCGCGGCCCTGCCGGGCGAGGAGATGGTGCAGGTAGGAGCGGGCGGGACGGGGTGGGGCCGCGGGGCCGGGCCGGGCCGGGGGCTCCCGGCGGCGGTGCCGAGTTTGGGCTCCGGCTGCCGTCCGTGCGATTGCCCGGTGGCAGAATTAGAGCGGCCGCCTGTCCTCCTCCTCGCCCACGCGGAGAGTCATGTTCGGGGAGAAGGGGGGGGGGTGGGGGTGGGGGCGGAGGGGACTTCCCGGGACTTTCTGTCCGTCCCGGAACGCCGCTCGGGATCGGCTGCGCTGCGGACAGCTGCCTGCCCGCCCTGTCTGCCTGCCGTGCCCTGCGAGAGGAGCGGTCCCGGCTTCAAAGCGGTCCCACCGTAAGGCGGGGGGGGGGTTGGGGGGGGGGGGGTGAGGCAGAAAGCAGCCCGGCGTGTTAGGGCACATCCAGATCAAAGCGGGGGAGCGCGGCTCTGTTTGTTTGTGTTGTTTACCGGTGGGCTTTGAAGAAACGTCCTGAAAGCCACTTAAAGCAGGGAGAGGCTGTTTGTCGGCCGCTTTCTCTTCTCGCCGGCTCTGGAATGAGCCCTGACGGGGCGAGGGGGAATGCTGCGTTTGCCCGCTGGTGTTGCTCGGCACATGCCTGGCCGATGAGTGTGCGGGGTCAGGCGCTGCCGCCCGCGGATTCCCCGGCAGCGCCGCACCGGGGCAGCGATCCCCGTAATTACGGAGCGCCCGGGTCCGGAGCCCGGGACGCGTTTATCTGCTGTTGACCGCTCACGCTGTGCAGATTTCTGAAGTCTTTTTTTTTTTTAAAGAGTCCCAGAGACGCTTTGCGTAAAGAGCGCGCGCGGGCGTAGCCGCCCCGTCTTCCTTCAATTCGGCGTTATTTGTAACTTTACGCTTTGGTGTTGTGTGTCTAATCGAACGCCCTTCTTTCAAGCACGAAAAAACCCTGGAAGTGCAGGGATCGGGAGCGTATGAACTCCGTTTGAAGTGCTAGCTCAGACGGCCGTCTGGGGATGCGGCTTCCCAGAGTTCGCATTTCAAAGCGGAGCGGGTGAAACCGATCGGCAGCGACCTTGTTCGACAGCGAATTCCGAGGGCGAGATGCGTAGGTTAGGCCAGGCCCGTCACTTCCCCGTGTGGGGCTGTCTTGTAGACGCGAGATGAAAGCTGCACGACTCTGCGTGAGCCGCGCCCGCCTTCATTTTGCCTCCCCGTTCCCAATGGCGTTGGTCTCTCGCTCCGTCGTGGGTAGCTCGCGGTCGGCCGCGGAGCTCTGCCTCCTGTCTCCCAACTCTCTCGCTGTGCAACGTGCCACCTTGTGTTTTGCAGCCAGTCATGTGGGCTATCGCGCGTTTTGTTTTTGCAGACGAGGTGTGAAATGGAGAAATACCTGGCACCTCAGCTTCCGCCCGTCCCGGTCATCTCTGAGCATAAGAAGTACAGAAGAGACAGTGCCTCAGTCGTAGACCAGTTCTTCACCGACAGCGAAGGCTTGCCTTACAGCATCAACATGAACGTCTTCCTCCCTGACATCAGCCACCTGAGAACCGGCCTGTACAAATCCCAGCGGCCCTGCGTCCCCCACATCAAGACCGAGCCCGTCACCATCTTCAGTCACCAGAGTGAAACCGCTGCCCCCGCCCCTGCCCCTACCCAGGCCCTCCCCGAGTTCACCAGCATTTTCAGCTCTCACCAGACCCCTGATGTGAACAACATTTTCATCAAGCAGGAGCTCCCGACCCCTGACGTCCACCTTTCTGTCACGCCCCAGCAGGGCCAGCTGTACCAGCTGCTGAGCTCGCCGGACCTCGACATGCCCAGCGCGGCCCCTCAGGCGGCCGTCATGGACTCCCTTAGCAATGTCTCCATGCCGTCGGCCATGTCAGGCCTCAACACCCTCTCCCCGACTGTCCCACAGACTGCAATGAAACAGTTCCAGGGCATTCCCCCTTGCTCCTACTCGATGCCAAACCAATTTCTTCAGCAGCAGCAGGCCACTTATTTTCCCCCTTCACCCCCCAGCTCAGAGCCTGGCAGTCCAGATAGACAAGCAGAGATGCTCCAGAATTTAACCCCTCCTCCATCGTACGCTGCCACTATAGCTTCCAAGCTGGCAATTCACAACCCGAATTTACCAGCAACTCTGCCAATAACTCCCCAGAACATACAGCCGGTCAGATACAACAGAAGAAGTAACCCAGATCTGGAGAAAAGACGCATCCACTACTGTGACTACCCCGGTAAGCAGCATGTTCCAGGCAATCACAGCTCTGGGAGTAAGTCAGTGTGAATAGTCAGAGACTAGGCGTAAGTTATTTTGTTTACTATACTTAGTACCGAATCATTTCTCGTTGAAGTGGAATTTCTCCAGCATCTTATTCTGCGTGGTGTGTACTTACATTCTTTAAATAGCACCTGTCATTTTCTGCATGTCATTTTTGCAGTCAAACTCCTGACCTCACTTTGCTGTGTTAGGAGAAGTTGTGCTTTAAAAAAAAAAAAAAAAAAGACTAGATGTCCATCTGTAATTATGTGTGGTGTCCGGCTCATGTCCTCGCTTCCCTAATGCCTGTGATGGAGCAGAAGCTCAGCTTGATGCTGTAAGGCTCGCTTGATCTCCTGGCAGTTGAGGCTGTGGTTGAATTCCCTGTTCGTACCGGGGGAGGCACATCTGCCTAGATAATACCTTTAAAGTTACCTTTGAAAATGGCACATGAGAGGATAGGCTCAGAGGGAGTTTATGTTGCCCTCAAAGAAGAACCTGACTCTATAAGCCATTCCTTCCAGTAATCTGTGATCCCAGATACAGGATGCTCACACCACTCCAAGCGCACTGAGAAAGTCACAGCTCTTGGGTCTCTCTCCCTTGACAAATATAACTCACAGTGGTGTATCACCTGATCAGTGTGATTAATGCTTAAAATGGAGAAGTGAGGAAGAATCCTACGTGAACTGGCTTTAGGAAATTAATAATTTGTAGGTAGACTTAAAGATTTATGTAGCAGGTGTTACCGTATGTAGGTTTTAGCAGCTATTTTTTTAATACTACATTAGAAGGTAGCAGGTCTCACAGAAACACATATTTTTTTCTTTTCTGTGTAAAGCAGTGTCTCCCTAGGAACTTTCTGTATTAAATTATGCTTCTAAATGGTTACGGTGCCAGAAGGTAGTAAACTTAAATGCTTCCAGATAGCACCTCAGCACTAAACGAGGAAGTTTAAAGTGTAATGTGGAGTGTTCCGGTTCTCCCTACTGAAACTTTTCTCTTCCTTCTTATTTTATCTTGTTTTAGGCTGCACAAAAGTGTATACAAAGTCTTCTCACTTAAAAGCGCACCTGAGAACTCACACGGGTATGTACTTGCTCTCGCTGCCTCGTGCTCATTAATGGCTTGTATACCTCTGAAAAGGCAGAAGCGTTTGATCCGCCATCTTCTCCCTGGTTTTGTAGGGTGGTATGGGATTGGGCTTGAGAAAAGATTCAGGTTTGGTCTGTGAGAAGAAAGGCTTTTAATTTATTTATTGTGTTCAGCCTTTCACAATACAGAACTCGGAATTGTTAAGAATAAAACCGTGGAAATGCCGCTTTTCCAAAAAAAAAAAAACAAACCAAACTTTCTATGAATAATGAGTTCAGCAGTGTAAACATTTAAAGATATATCTACATTAATAGATTTTTTTTTCTGTTTTGAGCCTTCTCTTTGACGTGTTAATTTAATCGTAGACTTTTTTTTTTCTTCCAAAATGTCGTGAAAATTCTCAAGTCATCTCCATTTGCGTAACATTAGAATGGAGGAAACAAAAGTGCAAAGTGTTAGCGTGTAACTTTTGTTTCTCTACCTTGATCGAAGTCTGCGTGCGGATACAGGCACAGTTCAGTACGTGGGCCTGCACGGCGTCAGCCTCGGGTCAGAGCTTTGCTTATCCATGCACGCAGGAACTGAGCCTTCAAAGCCCAGCTGTTTGGAGGCAGGACTTCATAGGGTCTGCTCCGAAGAGTGGACTTGTGTAGACAAAGGGCAGCAGGAGAGGAGGCAGAGGGAGGAATGCCGGGCTCCCCAACAGCATGCTTGGAGCTATTAGGACAGTTCTGGGATCTCAATACAGAACTAGTTGTGCTACAGTAAAAAGACAGCTATTTAAAAAAAAAAAAAAAAAAAAAAAAAAAAGAAAGGAGAAGGGGGCTACTACCTATGTTTTTAAAACAGAGTATGAGCTCAGACTGTTTTACCTGCAAACATCAATTTAAAGCAAAACAGAAGTCACCCTGGAAGCAATTTGCTTATTGAAGCAGGCTGCCGGCACTAAGGTTGTGCTGTTCAAGTAATGAGTTTTCACCTAAGTTTAAACCAAAAGTCAAAACAAAATATAACACTAGCTGTGATCCAGCGGAGTGCTTCGCTGTCTCTGTGGAAACAAGGCTGTGTTTTCAGCTATTTTGAATGGATTGTTAGATTATCGTAAGGAACTGACTATCTCCAGGCTAAATGTTACTATGGAAATTTTGTTTTTATAAATGAAAGAGTTATCTGCACTCACAGTGAGAAAATAAAAAGGAAAAAGTTCTGAGCAACTCTACTGCTTTACTTTCACAACTGACTAAACAAGAGCTCTAGTTTTGATACGTATAGTCACTCATTACCGACTAGATTAATAAGAATATTTTTGTGAGACTATGAGCCTGGATAACATCGGAGAGTGTAACACTATTGGTCTTTAATAAATAACCTTTAAGTTGTGTCCGTGCGATTTAGCCAGCAGTTGAGACCCAGTTTTAAATGTCACTTGCTATTGTACAGTAACTAGGAAGAAGATAAAAGGAAAGTTCTGTTCCAAAAAAAAAAAAAAAAAAAAGCATTACTTAGACGTGGTTGTGTACTTTCCCTTTTTAAAATCAATTTGTTCTATATTTTTTTTGTACCTTGAGTGGTAATGACTTTAGTGTTCATGAAGTTAATGCTTGCGTGCACAGAAATATATACACTCCTAATGCACACTGCATAGGGTCACTAATGTTTATTGTTACCTTCACTTTTTTACCTATAGATGTTTGACCTTAGCAATGTGGATTAATGTGCAGAGGTCAGAGAAGCTGATGTATTCATGGAAACAAGAATGTTGTTGGAGATAAAAATCTAGTGAATTTAAGCAAGCCTGGAATACAAAGGGTCTTCTGGGGAGGTGAATGAAGGGATAAACTGTCTGAAGCGTTAACATGCAAGAATGCGAGTCCATATCCTGTTACCTGCATTATTTCAGAGTTTGGATTAGTTTAGCTCTCTTGAATATTCATTTAATACTTGAAGATTTCCAGTACAGATTGTAATCTCTCTCTTAAGATACAGCTGAAACGTGTCGATTTACGAGCAGGATCTCTGACGTACTGATACCACATAAATCAATTAGCTGAAGGTTAACATGAATGGAAGCAACCACGGGGAAACTGGTGGAGTTACGCTGGGGGCCCGCGGGGCTCCCCCAGGAGTGTGGGGGGATCTCTACCTTGCCTCAGAGGAGGCTTGGTGCTGAACTTCAGGGAGGTGTTTCTTTTGTGTATACGGTCCGCTTTGTGTGCACCCCATCCCCTAGAACTATGCATTCATGCAGTGCTACTGAGCCTTGCTTTTAATTTATTTATTTATTTTTTTAAGACTCTTGTGAAGCTTTTACCTTCAAAGTCTGAAGTAATTGTCACGTAATCCATTTTAATAAAGTTGTGTGTGATATTCTTTCAAATCCCTTCAGGGATAGCAGACCTGTTCATCTGGCTAAACCCGTTCTTTAGTAATCATGGACCACTGAAGTTGTTTTCTCCTTATTCTTAGTTTCTTAACAATACCTTTCAAAATTGGCTGCAGTCTCTCTCTCATCCCATCCAGTCCCCGCCCTTCTCAGCAATCTGTCATCTTAAAATAAAAGAGCCTGCAGCAAAGTTTGTCTGCCATTAAAAGTCAGGACAGACCTTATGGTTTTCCTTTTGTATTGGAAAATCTCGGCCTTTTCAAAGTATTTATTTAGCAATCTTTCTCTTCTGAATGGCTTTCACCAGGTCTAATAGATGTTCTTTGAGAACAAACTCTGGGGAAATGTTATTTTTGATAGGTGGAATGTAGGCTGTAGGCTTTCTGAAATCAAATACGAACACGCTCTCAGACTTTTCCATTGAAATAACACTAGGAAATGGGCAAGAGCAAAATGCCATTCTCTTCTCCTTACGTGTTTCTTGCGTGTTTACCTTGCAGCAAGTCAGATAGCATAAGCTGGTACGTAATGGAATTAACACTGGATGCTGTATTCACGCTCTCCAATATTCACACAGAGAAACAAGGTTAATATGTGTGTTCCAGCTGCTGGGGCAGGTGTCCACTTTCCTTCCTCTAGTTAATGCTTTGGTGTTTGTAAATCAGGGAGTAAGTTTTTGTTGTGGATAAAGTGGTGACACAAAGGAATATAAGAAAACATTCAGTGGAGAGACACAACACTGTGTATCCATCTCTGTGCGGTTGTGGGGCAGATGTCCAGTCCATCTGAAAAGCTTCAACACTTCAGCATGGTATCTTAACTTGCTGTTAGTTATTCCTGAGACGGGTAGGACGATATTCAGCATGCTGAAATACCTGTTGGAGCATCTGTCAGAATAGATTAGATTCTTTGTTGTTGGTTTTGTTTTTTTTTTTAACTTCTCGAAGCAGGGATTTTCTTTTAAAATGATTATACCTGTTAGTCATGGAACAAGTTTCATAACTTGTATTGTGCAACTAGTGTATATAATAGGGGGTGTTATGCATTTATTGCAGGCTGTCCAACATGAAAACTACTTTAAGACACAGGCATAACAGTTCCGTGTCCAACTCGAAAAACGTGCCAGATGTCACAGCACAGCAGTTCATTGCGTATTGTAGATAAACCTCATAAGATTTCTCCTGTAACACATGAGTAGGTACGTGTATATATCAAGTGTTCCTTCAGGACTTCTTCTTGTAAAGTTTAAGCCTGTTACGTTTCTTCGTATATAAAGATTTGGGACCCTTGAAGTTGAGTGTGTCCGATATGCAGGCACCTGGAACACCCAACCTGTAACACTACAGCAGAGCTGCTGGCTCTAGGGTGCTTTTTCTCTTCTTTCTGTGAACAGCTGCATACTTGGGAATGGTTTTTTAGAGGAAAATCTGTCATTGTTTTGCACACATCAAGGCACTGAGGGCATTTTCCAGCTGCGTATTGGTTTTCCGTATGCAGAGTCTTCGTACGGGCATGTTCTCTGATCACATGGTTGGTTTGCCATTAATAGTTTCTAACATTAACTGCGTAACTATTTCATCTCTATCTATAGATCTAGTTTGTATTTAGTGATGGGAAGTGGAAGCCGAGATAACTCAAGAGAAATGGCATTTCTCTAAATGAGATGCACTCAAAATACTTCCACCAGCCCTAGTTATTTCAGATGCTGCATGGGCATGGCACAGCTGCTAGCTTGCGTGCTTCCTCGAGGTGGTAAATGTTTTACTTCCAATTCAGCTTGCTGCCTCAGTAGATCCAGAACTAGTCTGTGTACAACCAGAACTACAATGAGCTGTGTGCGGTAGATGTTAGCAGATGTTAGGACTCTGTGTTCGCAATTCAGTGTGGCTGTAGATGTATGCATGTTACAGTGGTACCTTATAGAACTGCCCAGAAATGCATTCTTTAGGAGGGAGCACAAGTGACAGTGGCCACTACCAAAAAAAAAAAAAAAAGCACCTTGCAGAAAGCACATACTATTCCAGTCCTGAGCATTAGGTGAGGGATTCTGCTTGCGTTGTACAGGTGGGGAACTGGAGCTCCTCAAGACTGCTCACGGTAGCAGCTTTCTGTGTCTGTAGTGACACTTTATCCTGGAAAAAAAAAAAAGCCTTTGGATTGTGAAAACAGCTATTAAGTACAGATTCTGTTTCTTTAACCTGTTGAGTGAGTCAGCTGCACTGATTATACTTTAAGGAGATGTCAGTAAATGCCGTCATTGGTAGAGAGAATAAGGAAAAATGGAGGAGAGTTAAATAAAATTGTTGACAAAGTGCATTAAAGTGCAATATTGCTAGACACTGCTGGAGAATATGTTGGTATCTTTTATTTATGAATTCTGCTAAATCCATTAGTTGCCTGTGTGAGAAATGGAAGTACATTATTTTCCTGTGCAAACCACAGTTTAAGGGAAAATAATGCATTTTTCAAACACTTTGTGGATGATTGCAGACCTTCGGATTAATTGATTCAGCTCTTTATCTGTAGTCATAACCCAAACGAGACATGCTTGAATGTGTTGTGCTTTTCTGCACGGGCAAAGTCTTAGCAATATAATCCTAAATTCTAATTAAGTATTACTGGCTGTTCACGTCAGTGTCTGGCGCTCAATTTTTTAGATGCGGGAATTAAATTCCAAGGTGTCAGGTGAGGGGTACTTGTGTTAGATTTGAGATACTTAAAAGAAAAGCCTAACATTTTCTTTTTGATTAAAAGCCGAGAAAGTCCCTTTAAGCATGAAAGCTCTAAAAAAAAAAAACCAACAAAAACTGTTGTTTCTGTCAATTGCTCCCTGAGAGGATTAAACTTCAGTTCCAGGATATTTGATTCCTGATAAGGAAACTGTTGACCTAAGAGACCGGATTTAAATATAGTTCATTTTGAGACCGCCCTACATACACTAATATAGCCCAAGATTCACAGCAATTGCCAGCGATTAAAATTTTCCATTATTTGATTAGAGATTCCTTGTTGTAATTAATTTCTGAGCTTGACTTTGGACAATCGACTCCCAGTTCCACCGAACATGTTCTGAGTAGCGTTGTTTGTTGTTTGTTAGATGACCTGTACCTCCCACTGGTGAAAGATTAGAAACATGTAAGTAATGTCCTAGTTTAGTCTGAGTATCTTGGTAGCAGCATTCCCGTCCTGTCAGGCTGCATTATTTATATTCAGTGATCTCTAACGACTCTGATTAAGGACATATTAAAACCGTTGATTTTTTGGCAAGTGTACAGCGCTTCGCTTTGAATTAAAATAGCTTTAATGTATTGCTTTCAGTTTTTGTGTGTGCATACAGTAGATGGAAAATCTGGAAGTCTACAGCAGGTTTAATGAATTCCGCTTTAAGAGCACCTCTTATCGGGCTACACGAGAGCCAGCGTTATTGGTGTGAGAGCTAAAGGACTGTTCTTGCACCACAGGTGTCGATGGGGAAATGTGTTCTTCAGCAGAGCATAGAACTTGTAGATGCGGCCTTGTGCCCCACATGGCACGGATTTCTTAGAAACCTACTTAAAAAAATTCCTTTCCTCTGTTTGCATATCTCCTTGTGGAGAGACCACCTCTGTTAAGACAGAATGTTACGCCAGAAAGAAAATAAACCATTTCACAGGCCAGTCAAGATTCCCCAGTAATCCTTGAACTGCGTAAGACAACACTTAGAAAAATAAGAGTGCTTCAGCCGTTGCTGCGAGCTCTCACAAGATAATGCCTTTGCTTGGCTGTAGTCAGAAACCCAATGATGTGTAGCTTTTTTTTTTTTTTTGCTTTACCAAATTCCTGTATTTTTTTCTTCTTTGTGCTTTTGTTAGAAGGAGATCTACTACTGCTTGATTTATCAGTGGTGGGATGTACCAGGCGAAACAACTGTGTTACAGAACTCCTTAAAATCCTGTCTGTCGTTAAATAGTGCTCACCCAAGAGCCATTGCTGCACTAGGCACAGACTTCTATCACATTTCTAAATGGGCAGCATGTGTTACGCATTCGTATCACGGGGAGACCGCTTGTTTCAAGGACTATATTTCATCACTCAAAAAATAAGCTGGATTTCCTTCAGCCTCTTCGTGTGCTTTCAGCCTTCTAATCCCTCTCTGACTTGGACAACACAGAGAATTTCAATGCACTAAAGAGCTTTTAAGCAGTGGAGGGATTTTTTTTATTTTGAAATTTCAGCTTACTGAAACCAAAAACTGCCTTTAAAAATAAATAAATAAACAAAAACCCCAAATAAAAGGCTGTTTTTAACAGTAACAGCAATGCTTAGTTGGCAATAGAATGGGGATATAACTTTGAGAGCTAGAAACTTCAATCGAAAGCAAAAGGATACCCAAGCAACTGCTTTCAATTCCAGTTAGCCAGGGAGAGGCAGGAGTTTAAAACAGTCAGGTTATAACCTGAAGTTAACCTATGTCAGGCAAACTGAAACTGAGGGGAGACATTTCATTTCTTAGTTTTGCTAAGTCTTAGGTTCTCTAAGACTGCAGTATGTCAGGGATCTAAGACAACTGATTCTGGTGTGAAAAATGTCACAGCAGACGTGTCCGAAAGCTTTGTAATGATCTCTTTTAAAACAGGACAGAACAACGCAGGTTATCACTGGTACAATCGCGGTGGTGCAGAAACTTCTTTCCTTTCTCTTTGATATCACACCTAGTTGTACAGTTCTTAAGGCCAGCCACTTGCCACCGGGGAAGCAGTTCCAGAGGAACAGTGTTGTGTTCTCCTGCTCATTCTGAGTCTCCCAGAAGCCAGGCCAGCCATGTTTGGGCTAGGATTACCTGTTGTCTGGGCTTTCTGGGGCTGGCATTCTGCTGTGGTCAGACGTGTCCATCTTCTAGCTCCTAAAGAGGCAGATGCCAGACAGTGATATGGCACAGAGAGAGCCAAAACGTGTTGTCTTTGTCAGTGACTCATGAATGCAATGTATGCCTCTCCACAGAACTTCAAAGGGGTCCTTTCCCCACCCCCTATTCCAGCATCAGGTGAAAACACTTCCCAGCAGGACAAGAATGGAGTGTTTCATCTTCTGGCCAACTCTAGTGCTTACTCACGTTGATTTTGTCTTCTCTTCCCCTCTCTGTCCTGCAGTAGCTTTGAAATGTGGGACCTTGGGTGGAATTGTCCCTTTTTAAGTCACTTGAGTCATGATGCCTGATCTGTCAGACATGGAGGCTTCTGGCATTCTCACATATTTCCACTTGAAGGCCTCTTCATGCATAGTTGCAAATGCTTAAATGAGTCTCTTGCACTCTTTAAGTAGCTGACTAGGTTTGAAAACCTCACCCTTACTGTATACAACTTCATTTTTAAAGGCCATTCCAGTAGTTTACAGAAATAAAGTTACACAGCTTTTTCTTTGGTGGAGTAAGGAATTTACTTTCTTGTTAATGGAGAAGTTTGCTGCTAACAGAGGTTTTGAGTGATTCTTTTTCCCAAACATCATTTTAAATAGAAGTATTTCCTCAGGATGCAGGGAGACCTGATAACTGCCTTTCAGTATCTAAAAGAGAACTATAACAAAGCAAGGGACAAACAGGGTCTGTTGCAACAGGGCAAGGGGAAATTGTTTCAAATTAAGGAATGGAGATACAGACTGTATATAACAAGTTATTTACATTATGGTGAAGTGAAGCACTGGAACAGGTTACTCAGAGAGGTGGTGGATGACCTGTCCCTGGAGACGTTCAGGGTCAGACTGGATGGGGCTCTCATCTAGCTGCAGGTGTCCTTGTTTGCTGCAAGGGTTGGACTAGGTGGCCTTTAAAGGTCCTTTTCAACTGAAATTATTCTGTGATTCTTGAACAAGGACTGTATGATGAAGGACGTCCTCTGAGTGACCATCACCCACCCCATGGGAGGCACCGTACCTTATCCACATAAGCATGGCAATGACAGTCACTGCCAGCAGATGGAATGAATGCTAGAGAAACACTTGGTGTGTTTTTAAACTCCTGAATAGCCTGCAGATAAATTAAAAGCAGAGTCAGCATTGGCTCTGTGCTCCAGATAATTTTCATGAGATACTGACAGGGGTCCCAAACCTTGGGATCTACCCTGGTATAGTTTAGCTGTTGAAGTGGCTGGTAAGGTCACTATGTTGTATGCAGGTATCCATACATCTTTTTGACATCTTTGCAATCTTAGAACATTATAATTTATCATAATTTTTTTTTTTGAGGGGGGGAGGGCAGACATCACGTTGCAAGAAAAACAGTCTCCTTTCAGGTTAAACTCCCTTATCTCTTGTTAGGTACATTCTGTAAAAGGGCTTCCAAACTAAACATCAGTGATTAACATTTCAGTGCTCAAGTACAAGCCTGTTTCTCATGCTCTACAAATTTATTTTTAAAACTGGAGAATGGATACATATTAGCAGTTCAAGAACTTAAAATATATTTTGTGATGCATAAGCCTAGCAAAATATTTTAAATGAGTGATACTGGAAGGAGGTTATGCAAAAATCCAATTAAACTTATGAAATCCCTATCCTGTTGAAGTATAATTTAAAGGAAAGCAGTTCTGTTTCCCAGAAGTGCTGTGTATAATATTTCTGGCTTGGGAAGAAAGGGTTGGAGTGTGCTATTTGGCTAGAAATCGGTACCAGCTTCCTCCATGGTGTTTTAGTTGAACAGTGTTGACATTCTAACAAATCCCGTGGAAGCTCCCCTGAAGTGGAGGAGTTAGCTGTTTTCTTGCTTTTACAGTGAAATATCTGTTTGATACAGTGATCGTGTTCCAGTAACTGAGCTATACCGCATTCGTATTTGATGACCAGTGGCATTCTTGGTTTAACACCCTATAGAAGTTCTGCATTGCTGGAGGAAAACCAAGTATTTCTAAAACTTTGCAGCTACTGTATTTCACACAATCATTAACGTAAACAAATCTTACATGGCTACATAGCCAATGAAAACAGCGCATAAAGGGTTCAGTGTCCCTTGTTGTGTATACTTGTGTTGTTGTTTTTTAAATCCTCAGACCTAGGTTTCTCAGAGCTTTAAAGTTAGCACAGGATCACTTCAGAAAATATGTAACATGAGGCTTTTTTTTCCTCTTGCCACAGGAACTTAAAGCAAATTCTTATTTCTGCTCAATGACAAAAAGCGTGTGTATAGATGGATAGAGAGAATACTAGCAGCTAGTTGTTCTTCTGCTTTCTTTAATGGAGCGAAAATAACCCCCACCTTCTTTTTCTTGCCCCCCCTTCCTCCTTGCCCAAAAGGAAAACATTTGAAATTGATTCAGTTCTTAAATAGAACTTTCCAGCGGAAACTAGCATTACAAACGTAGATATTCAGTATTTTACCCCTAGGATTTATTCAGAATAATCTGGGCCTCTATATTGGCGCTAAAAATAAATTTTCCAGTTCTCTCTGTTGGCCAAAGCAGGGGTTAAAAGCAGCGTTCTGGCTTTAATTTCCAGTACATAAAAGTAACACTGTTAAAACAATCTCTGTAAGGCACCCCCCTGTTCCCCTGAGTGCATCCCAGAGCATTGTTCAGTTCAGCTCAGGTCTGCAGCAGTCAGCCAGGAAGGAAAAGCAAGGCTTCACTGCTTGTGCTGGTGCTGTACTGCATGACACTGAGTTGCCAGTGGCTCTTTATGACTGTAGCAGCTTGCTAGGTGAGGTGACCACTGCAGTGGGGCAAGCTATGCTGTTCTAGATACAAATCCATCTTTGACTTTGAACCTGTTGTCCCCAGAAAGCCACACGGTTCACCGCTGTCCTGATTTCTGGTGCTTTGTGTGCCAGGAGTCTTCACTCAGCGTGTTGCCACAAATGAAAAGCAAGATACAATGGGCAGACAGCAGTTTTCTGTTTGGTCTTAGGGTCAGGTGCTAGGACAATTTTGAGGCTGTTCTTTCAGTAACAAAACATAGTGCAGCAGTCATTGAGTCCCTCCCATACCTTTTATCACCTCTACACCAAGTGTAGGAAGCGTGCTTTTAGTCTGCTGGTCCCCATGTCAGTGTTTCATTCCAGGTAGTCCAGGTCTTCTGTTCGATAAGTGTTATTTCCCTACCATCTCTACCATTTCTCAGATACCCAGTGTAATTCTGTAAGTTGATAAACTAAGACAGGAATAAACGGAGAGCTGTCTAAATCTCTGCACTGTCTCCAGGCAGTTAGGGTGGGGGGATGACAGGATAGGATTTATGACAGTTTGAACTGAAAGTTTTTAAAGATTGGTCAGAAGCTTTTAATAGTGTCATCTTACTGAGACCACTCTGGATTTAGGTTAAAAAAATAATTCTAAACCAGATGGAAACTTTTGATTAGATGAGCTTAAAGCCAATGTGGAGGAAGAGAGGAAAAAAGAGAAAAGGGGATTGTTCTTGAGTTAAGGTGCTTCAAATGTAAGAGTAAGGCTTTTGTGCCACAAAACACAAAACGTTCTGTGAAGGTCTCTGTAATGTTATGCTTCTGGAACAGCAGTGCAGTCTTTTACAGACCTCCACGTGAATTAAAGCAAGACGCGGTTTAAATACATGAAGGATGACATACATACTACAAAGGGCCCTGCGCTGAATAGAGACCTTCGCTGTCATTCTGTCATGAAGACTGAACGTGTTCTCTCAGCTGACTTCTCTGATGTTAGAAAAGCTTTATGTACTAAGTTTGAATGAGACCTGTATTTTAACCCACAGCTTATATTACATGGAACATATATATATATATATCCTGTTTTGTAGGTCATTTGTTAGTCAATATCAGATTCAACTGTGAAAAAAATTTGCAAGGAACTGTGGTCTGGTTGATCACGTATCAAATAATCTTGAACTCTGAGAGGTGAATCCAGGCCCCAAATCTGTTGTTTTCTGAAGGTTTGGTACTATTCCACTGCAATTTCAATAAATCCTTTGCTATTTTGGCAAAGAGGTGGTGGCTTGTTAGGCTGGTTAATTTTCCTTGTAGAAGTCTCATTCTAGTTGTGAACATGCTGCTGATATGAAGACACTTCCCCGTGGTGAGCTGACTCAACTTTCAGCAGTAGATGGAAAGTTACTGCTTATTTGAGAAGCAGCAGTAGAATCTCACAGACAAAACACGTTTCACAGTTTCATTTGAATTACAGTTTAGAGTCTCTGAAGAGATGTTTTGTAGAATGGTGTTCTTTGCAGAACAAACAGATGGCAGGATGCCATCTTCTGCCTCTTTTCCACTGCTAATGTGATGGTAAACCAGGGAAGAGAACAAGTCGCTCCATAGAGCCGTAGGATTGAGACCGTGAGGGTAAAGGTCTGGGACCAGATGGAGAAGGAGAAGGTCTTCAAGCCACGGTGGAAAGAATTTTATTGAAAGCTCTTCATCTGTTTCTGGTCCAGTTTGCTCCTGAGTGCTCAGATAGACTCTGTTTTCTTTCTCTCTTTGCCAGAGTCAAATTGATTTAAAGGATATAGATAGCAATTGACTATGCCAACTGAAAGGTGTTTTTGTCAACCAGCGTCAACCAATATCCTATAAATAGGTAATCTTAGCTTCTTTATTTATATGGAGCTTGCTTGTGTGGTGACATCATGTCCATACCAGCTCCTGAGCAGGTGTATGTCCAACATGTAAAGTTCTCTTCACACAGAAGTCATCTTGACTTTGTGGCTTCACGCTTCTCCCATTTCAACAAACAAATCCATAAATTACAGACGTGCTTCAGAGACCCCATTTATAGTTGTAAAATGAATGAATGCAAGTATTTTGGGTGCTTGAGCTAGCATATTCAGGACTAGCAGGATACTTCATAGTATTCAGTTTCTGTAACATAGCAAGTTTTCAAAGATGCCACGCTCCCTTTGCATCCGTACAACCTGATGGAAACAGCAAACACTTGCCACCCCTGAAATGCAATTATTTCAGCACCTGATGGTCAACATTTAATTCTGAAAACAAGGACGTCAGTCTTTTAGATGCTTTCTTCTATATATAACTTGCTGAAAGCAGAATACCACAAGATTTTATTGCCTCTGAAGTTTTAGAAAATATTATCCCAGTTGTATTTGTAATACACTGCACCTTTGTTCATGCTTCAGAAGACCTTGAACTGATCTATAAGCTACAAAGAATCTTTATAGGAATCTTTCTTCCCATTTCAGGCTTCTCTTAAAAAAGCTGGGTCTAACTTAATTCATCCTTTTTTAAAAGGTGCGAGCGTAAGTTACAAACTGGGCCAGGTTGTCATCTGAGACTGCCTTCCTCTCTCTGCTCCCTTTCATACTGAGATGAATGCGAGGGAGCACATATAAGTCTCATGCAGGGTTTGGTTTTTTTTTTTTTTTTGTAACCTCTGTTCATTTCTCTATCGTAACTGTCTCTAATTTGTATAAGTAACCAGCGTACGTTTGAAAGTTTTAAGTGATGCCATTTTACCCGGGTATTAATGTGCAGATTTTCTGAGCAAAAAGCTCAGAACAAACAAAGGGGCTGTTCATTTGCGGCCTGCAGATCGTAACCTGTGAATCATTAGCAAACGTCAGATATTTTTCTGTTGTCATTTCCTTTAAACTGAACAGCGGTGTCACCCGTTGCAGCCTCACTTCACCGGCTCTCTTCAGAAGATCCAGAGCTGACGTTTCTCTTCCTTCTGTGTGATTTCAGGTGAAAAACCGTACAAGTGCACGTGGGAGGGCTGTGACTGGCGATTCGCACGCTCGGACGAATTAACGCGCCATTACAGGAAGCACACGGGGGCTAAACCCTTCCAGTGCGCCGTGTGCAACCGCAGCTTCTCTCGCTCCGATCATCTGGCTCTCCACATGAAGAGGCATCAGAACTGAAAGCCAGACTTGTTGCCGAGGCTGTTCTGTATCTATGCAATTTCCTAATGACTCTCAACCTACAACTAAAATTAGTTTCAATTTTTGAGGATGGATTCTCCGTTTAAAAGAAATCTCGAAACTGGAAAATGTATATTTTGTATATTTATGCAGAAAAAGGGAAGACACTGTATCACAGTACCAGAGTGTTCAAGTCGTTTGTTTGCTCACACGGTGTATATGGCTTTAGTCAGCAGGTTTCATCTCTTTACAAGTATTATGTCTTGACACATGGCAGCGTTACACACACTTTTTTTTTTTCTCTCTAGGTGTTTTGACCAAAGCACTGTCATTATTGTGACAATGTTTAGTAAACAAATTAATGAGAGACTGCAGTTGAATGGACACAGTGGAAAAGCCATGCATTGTAATCTGTCAGAGTTTTACTGGACTTGTTTAGTACTTGTGCTTTTTTAAAAATGTTAAGTCATTCTGCGGAGATAAAATAAGTAGAAAAATTCATAAACAGCCATAGAACAAAACATTTTGTTCTGTATGTTGCATGTTTGCTACGACAAAGATTTTGTAAATATGCAAATCAGCTTTTTAGGGTTAAAACAAAAGTTTTCTAAGAATTATCTGAAAAATATTAAAAAAAAAACCAGTTGTTTTACATTTGTTAGCACGGCACATTTACACAAAAAGTTACTTAAATACCTCTCAAAACAGTACCAACTCAGCTTCATTTCTCTCAAGAGAAAGGAGCAGGACATTCAGATGTTTTGTACCTGTTAACTCAGATGGTGTGCACTGAATATTCAAAGCAGGATTTTGTTTTCAAATTGCTTAAAAGGGTAAAACATTTAAAGTGAACTGGAAAGTAAATGTTGGAAGCTTAAATGGGGGGGGATAGTTACAGTATACAGAATGTTAAACCTCTTACTATAAGCTAAACTTAGTATCACTTTAAAAAGAAGGATTTAGGATGCAATTTTCATATACGGACATGCTAAGCTGGTTCAGCGCCAGCATGATCTGTTTTCATGTGGATATTGCATGTAATTTACTGGAAGGTAAAGGATACTGTAATTTTATTTAAAATTACAGTGCAGTTTAGTTAATCCACTGTTCAAATGGATACACACGGGAAAATTAACTGCTGACAAAGGTAGCTGAAACTCCACTGAAGTCAGTGAAGTGGTGCCCTTTTATGCTAACAGTGACTTTGATCCACAGTGTTCAGCCTTGAAATATTAAGCGAAGGGCCAAAGATGAGGTTAGACCATGCAGGATTTGGCCAGGCAACAGGAGAAAACGAAGCTAACCAAGTAAAAGTGTCTGGAGTTCGCAAGCCGTACCATTAAGCTGTCAACCAAAGGGTAGAATAAACAATCAAAATACCAAAAAAGGGCCTCGGAGGAAAACCTAGCGTTGTTAAAACTGTTGTTTGTCTTTATTTATTTGTGGTATATGATAGACTTTTTTTAAGACAATTTTACATATACTTGATAAATTATAGTTTTGTTTGTTATAGTTAGAAATGTTGCTCTTAATGTAAATAGTTGGCAAATGATGTAAATAATTTTGTAAGGCTTCAAATGTTTATACGTGGAAACACATGCATAAATTGGTTGCTGTTTTGCTTCTTTTGCCTCCACCCTACCTTATTTTTGTATTGTGATATTTCCTATGCAAATGTTGGAGCAAACAGCTGTATAGTTGTAGAATGTTTTGAGAGAGAATGAAATGGTTTATATATAAAAGACTTTTTTTTTTTTTTTTTTTTGCAAAATAAAACAAAGTGCCTGATGTGCGCGTGCGTGCGTGCTCTGTGTAGCTCTTCACAGTTTAAGTTCTGTGTGAACAGGCATGATGAGCTGGAAATCACGGCAATGATAAGCTGGGAATATCTGTTCTTCATTGTAGGGATTGTCTCTTTGGAAAGTATTTCCAAAGAGAAGTACACCCTTTTGCGTTTGGCCCTCTTTAAAATAATGAATGTGAAATGACGATTATGACTTCAGGGTGCTTTGCTGCTGCTAGAACTTTAACGGAAGTGTGCAGGAGCCTGAAAATAATTCTGGTTGTCCATCCACAGACATGTAGTTGGAAAGGAAAAATACTCATGGCGTGCATACAAGAAGTATAGGAGTCCTCTCCTTCTTTCCAAATGGCTAAAAGCTGTTTACACCCATCTAGCGTTGCCCAAAAGTGCTTTCTGCCCCTTTCATTGTCCTAGAAAAACAGGAGGGCCCCAAAGAAGTCTTATACAATGTCCCATCCAACAAACCACATCTCCTATTTAGTATTTTTTATTGGAAGGCAGAAGTACCATTTGATTTAGAAACTCAAGAAGATGTGCGTAAAGATCTGGGGTTACGGTAATCTTCCAGTTCTTTCTGTCGAGCTTAAAATGGGTAGACTGAACTTTCTGAAAGAAATCGATCTTAAAACCAATGAAAAATTCAATTTAAATTTTGTTTACTATTCCAAAATCTTAACTCAAAATCCAATTTTCAAATCCTTTTAGACTGCGGCTCCTAAATCCTTCCTTGTATGTCCCAGTTCTTATAATCTAACGTGGATTTTTAAGTGATTTTTCTCTCATAATTTCCCCATTTCACATAAAGCAGGTTCCACACAGCAACTAATTCCTCCTTTTTGAAAATGCCTAGGATAGGCATCAATAAAGTCAATGAAATCCCAGTTAATTACCAAGATAATCTGCCTGTGTCTAACCTAACTCTGAGCAACCACAAATGCTAAGGCAAGGTTGTGGAGAATATGGAATGTAATTCCCAGCAGCGTTACTGCTGCATTACCCTTTTTTGATCCAGCAATTAGAAGAAGTGCTGCATTTCATTGGAGTTTCTCTGCTAGGAGGGGAAGTTGGCACTGTGTTCAGTAATCACTCATGTGCTGTCACGGTAAATGAGAGTTACCAGAGCTTATTTTCCTGAGCTCAGGGTGAAGTAAATAACAGCAGTGTTCCAGGCCGTTCGGTGAGCCAAGCCTGGCCGCTTCTCTCAGCCCAAATAGCTCACATCCCGCTTGGGATTGGATGGGCAGCAGGTTCAGGAGCTGTTTTGGTCTTCTGTGGACGAAGACAGCTCTAGTTTCTACGTTTCCCATGCCTGTTCTCAACGAGGGCCCACTGATTGCACGGTTTCGGCCTCTGAAATTGCTTCATACTACTTTTAGATGTTTCTCTTGCTCAGCTACCTGGTTGCATAAACCAGCTTAATGGCTCCGTATTAATCTTGAATGAAAGGCCATAATTATGTCCATCTACTTCAGCAGCGTTTAGCCTAACACAAACAGAAACGCACACAGCAGGCTCATGCGCTAGAATACATTATAAAACCGAAGGTAGAGAGGCTGGCTTTACCGGCAAGCGCTATGACCCCAGTATGTGTTATTAACAGTTGAACGGCACAGCCGACCTCAGCACCAGCCAGAAAAGGCCGTGTTGTCACAGCCCCTGCATGCTCGGTGGAAGCAGTTGGGCAGAGTCCCCTGAGGTACCGAGGCAGCTCCTCAGATCCAGCTCTCAAACTATCATTCAGCACTCAAATGATCATTCCACGTGAAGAGGGAAAATCCAGTTGGCAAACTGGATTTTCTGGTGATCATGTGAAAGCCACGCTGTCTCTTCACTGGGTGCTGAGTTCCTTCCTGTGGTTTTTATGTAAGTTGAGGGCCTGCTGCTCCACCGAGGTGCCTCTGTGCCCACATGGGAATCCTGTGGCCTTCATGGCATGGGATCTTCTCAAGGATCCTTATAATCAGGTCTGTAAGGTGGCCACGAGGCTCTGCCACGCTGTATAACCACAAGAATGGTTTTGCCATTGAACTTCATGAAAGAGAGCCCAGCTCAGAGAGTGACTAGTGTCCAGAAGAATGTGGTGAATTACTCATGTGCTGAATAATGTATCCTGGCACTTTAAGTGTATGAAGACAGGGGGAATTTATTGGCCGTTGTAAGCGGGCGAAGCAGCCCAATGGGTATGCTTTTAATAAAGTGACTTGCATACTTTGCTTGTGTTTACTTATTCCTCTTCTCCTTCACCACTAACCATTACGTTGTTGTTGTCTGCTGTGTTTCTAGCACCCTCACAAATGCTTGTTGTTTGGGATTTGGGAATTGAGCTGACAGAGGCCATTGGAGAAACTCATAGCAGACCAGGCCCGTCTACAGTGGTTCCAAAGATTTATTTGATGTTGGTATTGTGCTTTTTAAAAATAGTTACTGTTTATATATAAATATATATGCAAATATATATTGGCGTGTGTGTATGTGTGCTTGCTCACTTGAATATTCAATTTAATTCTGACTCCTGGCAAACGCTTTTGATTCATGGCAGTGAGTTCCACAGGGTTAGCTGATGAGCAGAAGGGGGAGGAGAAAATGCGTACTTCTAGGTTTCCTCACAAAATTTCCAAACAAACAGAGACATTTATAGGTCTTTTCTCCTTGCTACGTGTACATACTGAGGAAAAAATGCCACAATTAAATTCAGTTTCCATTTTTTCTTTACATCTTTAAAAAAATTTGGGAGAGTGTGAGAGTTGTGTGGAGAAGGAAGGCTATTTACATTACAGCAACAATGCTTATCAGAAAAAGAAACTTTTCAATTGGTCAAGCTAAAATCATAACTTATTTCTGCAGGAGAACCTCCACAAGTGGTAGCAGACAGCATCCTGGAATGTATTTTTAGGTGTAGCTTGTCAAAGCAGAATTCCTTCTCTCTCAGCTGCACTTCTCTTTCCTGATCTTTGCATATCCCCATTTGTGCTGCCCATCCATCTCAAGCTTAATTCATATTTCTCACTTCTCCCAAAGCTCTGGCTGCCTCTCTTGGTCCAACCCAGCCACCAGCTGAGCTCCAATCCTGGCTGTACCTGCTCGTGCTCCTGCTCCCAGCCAGAACATGTCACTTAGCTCAGGTTCAGCAGTGACTGTTGACAGGACAGGACAAACTGCAGGGGAGATGGAGGAAGAAGCTGTGTGCAGAGGAGTACAGACCAAGAAATGGTCTTGGGAAATGCAACGTGGAAGTGTGACAGCTTTTGTCTCTTTTCCACAATTTTCTGTTCCTTTCTATTGTCATTTGTGTGTCTTTCATTTTTGACTCAGGCCATGAAATGCTGGCAGAGGAGCTACAGAGTGTTGGAGGAAGAAGCTGTGAACCTGGACAGAAATACCTTCCTTGCTGTTCACTCCTCTTCTTGGCACAAAGAATAACAGCACAGCTTGTTTATTTTCTGCCACTCTCCCTACGCTGTATTGTATAACCGGGGCAAACTTCCTTTTTTTCTTCATGTACAGTGCTTGTGTCAATACATAAGACATGACATAATTACGTGCATAACGACTTTTTGCACCCAGAGTGATTTTTTTTTTTCTTCACGGGCCTCAGGAAACTGGTGAGAGCGTTTTCCTTCCCATGGGACAGGGAAAAGGCATGTGATGCCAAGGGGGATTCTCACAGTGAGGCAGCAGTCAAAAATATTCAGCTGTTCAGTGTGGAGTCATGAGATTTTCAGCCTTCTTTTTGGGCTGACCCTGTTTTCCTGCCTTTCTGTAGTAGAGTAAGCTCAATGGCTTCAGCTACAGGAAGGTTTAGGAAAATATGGTTTGCCTCTTTCTTAAGAACTGAGGAATCACGTTGGCTGATTTGCCATCTTTTCTGCCTGGAAAATCAAAGTCTGAAGTCTCTTCTAACAAATATCCCCGAAGGCCATTTTTCTTCCCAGCCTCAGTTGTTGTTTCTGTTTATACTTGTTTTGTTTAGTTGGCTATTGTTACTGTGGTTTGTCATTATTTCCAGCCCATTGGGGTGGATCGCTGGACCAAAAAAAGGACAAAGGCACCCTCAGAGGGACCCGAAACCTAGTCTCTGTTCTCCCAGGTCAATACCTGAGCTGCAAGGTTGAGGACTCACACTCTCTGCTGCTCTCTTTTTCCAGTCCCACAAGTCCTGTGTTCTCTGCTGTTCACTGGTCTGGCCTCAAGGAGGATGAAAGCAAGCTCCTTTGTGTCCTCTCTCTGGCTCCATATAGCTCACAGACTGCTGAATCTCCTACGAAGTCAGGGACGTGTGCTTTCAACTTCTTAAGGCAAACCTAGCAGCAGGCTCCATGTTCCTGGCCACCAGGATTTAAACAGGTCAATACCTAGTTCCTGGATCCTGATAAGGAATAAGAGCAACCTGAGTCCTTAACAGCATGAAGCCTGAGGCTCTGCTACGTATCTACACAAGCACAGCTCAAGAACCATGAGGAATTTTGAATTCATGGGCATATAGAGCTTAACCTATAGGGTTAAACATTGAAAGTATGAAAGTTTTCTGGATTTTATGCACACGTTACACCCCACTTTACGCGCTAGATCTTTCTGGGGGGGATTTTTTGCTTCAATGAGAAGAAGCGCTGTGCAGCTTTGGTAATTCACATGACTGGGGAAGGCTTGAGAAATCTCTCTGCAGATTGCATTGGCACCAGAGCTGGACCTGAAGACTGAGTCTGCAGGAGCTGCCTACTGCCTCGGTGTCAATGGTGCAGAGCTGGCACCAGGTGAGCAACACCAGCATTTGTAGGCGCCTGGGCACCTTGTACACTTCAGGCTGGACCAGGAACTTCCATGGCTGATTGAAATGACATAGTGAAATAAGATTTAATTTGAAAAACTGCTGCATTAAAGTTTGACATAGAAGACCTAAAGTCTGGGAGGACGGCTCTCAGGGAGCTTTCACAACAAATTTCTGAATTTCGGTCTTTTAATCCACAGCGTCTCCTGAGGCTGAGTCTGGATTTTGTACTTATAAAGAGGTTTATTTTCCAGTTTTGTTCAAATACAGCAGTCTCCCAAGAGCAACATTTTGGAGATTTTGACTGTGGAAGATGGCAGAATTCTTGCAAGATTAACAGCATTTGCTCTATAGCCAACAATCAATTAAAAACCTTACGTGGTCCAAAACATTCCCCTCAGCCCAGCTCTGATGGATCCCTTAAATGAACATTTACATTCACAAACTGCTGGTAAGAAAAAGCATGAGTAATGTGTTCAGATACTCTTGAAGTCAGCTTGATTTGTTATTTTTGTTCTCACTGTTCTCACCTAAATAATGAAATCGTAGCTTTCTTATACAAATATCTGTATGTTATTATTGAATTCACCTGTGGCTCCCCCTTCACCCCAAAAAATAATAAATTGTTGTTTTCCAAGCACTGTATTTGGTGCTGTTATCAGACTAGAACTAAAAATCATTCCTCCTTTGAAGAAGCTCAGACAAATGGGTAAGCCAGGCAAAATGTCCCCAGGGGAAAACTTACTTCATTTCTGAAACATTAACAACAGCAATCAAATGAAATGTGAGTATTTTCAGAGTACATACTGTGCCTTAGGACATTTAAGCTAATTTCTTGAATAAAGGAACTTTTCAGTAACCTTAAAGAAGCATACTCTGAAAAGACAGTTCTGAGTATCAGCTATTTCTGACACATACCATCTGCAGAAAAATTCGGCTCAGGGGAACCACGTATTCCACTTTTATCTTCTTTCTAAGTTTATTCTGTGTATTTGCACTACTCAGCTTGCATTCTGTAGCTGGTAGATGCTCTTCAGTTTGCCTGTGACCAGTACTGCTATTTTGTGATAGTCCCTTAGAGGCACCTCGTGCTTCTCGCGTTACTCAGTTTGTTGCTGCAGCGGGGAACAGGGTGTTAGCTGAAGCTGGTGAGCTTTAGGGAGGATGGCAATCCAACCAGTCTTCTACTTGTTTCCAAGCAAGTATTGTTTCCATGAAAATATTCCCTGCCACCACTGTCGATGGGTTGGTGCCTTTTAGTGCACCTGGAGAAATACCTGGGACTGGAGGATTTGCTGATAAAACTGAATCAAAACAAACTTTATGCCGTTTGAACGGACGTGGTTTGGGATGGTTTTGCCAACACCTCACCAGGCATCTGATTTCAATTGTTTTCCTGAGGTCACTGTAACTGTAGAAAGTTCCCATATGCTCCCTCTCAGATGTTTTACTTCTTAGTGCCATTGAGGCATTAGCAAGACAGACAAATGTTGTTTATTCTTCCCCAAGTGCTTCATCTTTAGCGTTTAAGCACAAGCATCTGAAATACACCCGTAGCAATTAAAGGGAACAAATTAATCTTACCGCCAAGACAATGCATAAAATCAGTCTGCGAGGAAATATATATGTTTGTTTACCTTGGGAAGTTAGATTGCCAGCCTTCGCCTCACGGGCACATGGCTGTAGAAGTATTAATGAGCAACTACGGCTGTGTCTGCACTGGTAAGCTAAGCATGGCTGGGACTGCTCCCTGGCACTGAGGCCAATGGAGATGGAAACGGGTGCATCCATGGTATTATCTCTCTTCCCCTCCGTGCCCCACAAACAAATCATCTATTGAGAGCAATGGTGGCCCATGCCAGCTCTTGGCCCGGATTTGGGAATTGTTTGGGAAAGTTGGCCCCAGTCCTGCTGTGCCAGGCACTGTGCTAACAATTAAACAACACAGACAATTAATTGTCTTCCAGTGCCTGGGAACGTTCCTGGTACTCTCTGATTTACCAGTAGGGACGTTAGCTTTGGAGTTCAAGCATTGCCAAATTCAGCCTGGCTTCCCCTTGTCTTTAAAAGAAGAGAAACAAGCAAACAAAAACTGACATTCAGGGGAGCAGTTCTGCTGCATGTGGTCCTTCTTAGAGCCTGAGAAATATGCAAATTCACAGGCTCTATTGATTTGCTTCAAATTACTTCCCATTGACAATAAGGACAAAAAGCAGAAGTGGCCCAGAATATTGCCTTACTATTAAGAAGAAGGAAAAAGCATTTTAGCTTTAATTATTTTACTTTGTTGAGTGACGGAGCTTGAGGAAGACATCTAGATGGGGGGCTCAACTGGGAGGCTCCTCATGGAGCTATGTAAGAGGAAATGTGAAGAAATGTTGCTTTTAAAAAAATAATATGTGCGCGAGAGGGAGCAAAGAAGAAGAGGTCTAATCCCTTTGAAGCTTGCAGTTTTATGAGAGCTCTGTCCTTGGGAACTGTTCACCAGAGATGAGTAGAGCCGCTTCGAGCTTTGCAAAATTACTACAAACATAAGGTGAGTGGTTTTATCATAAAATTGGAGTGGCCATTAAAACTTCAAAGGAGACGTATGACCCGAATTTTACCTGTCACAGTCTGGAGTATTTATTATAGGAAGATTTGATTCCTTTCTTTAGTTAACAACCTGGTACTCACGTGAGGTCAGGGGCCAGATTACAGTTTTCATTGGCGGTATGACAGATTAGATGTTAATATTTTATTGCTTCTGACCTTGGGAATTCATAAACCATTGGAAAGGTAAGAGATGAAAAAATGCCGTGGCTCCCTTCAGAGTGTGAGCATATTTCGAATTCCTGAGTGTGGCCACAGTAGTATGTTTACATTGATTTGCATGTAACCAGGCTGATTTTGACATCCTCAAAGGATGCTGGGCATTGTAATCCTTTAGGAGCCCTGGTCAAGCAACACCACTGCCCATTTACTGAGAGCTTTGAAATCAGAATACCTTAGAAGAGCAGCAAATTCAGTAGTCAAAATGGTAAAGAAAGGCACTGTGTTAAAACCCATCTTTTCCCAGGAACATCCATGTATTTCCACAACCCTTGTCCTTGCTCCTAAATCTGTTGGTTGGTTCTGCAAAAACAGCATGGTTTAGCACCTCACTGTCTCACGGGCACAGAGGTAGCCCCTTCCCCTTGTTCTTGCTGGGGCCACACCATCATTTAGTCCCCTTTCCTACTGCCTTAGTGCACTCTTCTTTCAGCCTTCTCCTTTCACACACTCTTCCCCAAAATGCAGGTTTCCCTATGGCTCCCTGTCTTCCTTCCAGTGTTTTCTGCTGTCCCTCTGTCTGTCTGCTTGACCCCAAGAAGTGCTTGTAATGGCCATCTTAAAGAAGCAATTGTTGCAGGGGTCTTTGGCTTTGTAGGCTGTTTGCACTGCATCTTGGCAGGCAAATAATAGCTGCATCTGAGTGAGCACGTTTGCCTGCAGCTGTATTTGTAAATAATTGGAATCATTCTACTAATATTTGCATGAGTCTCAGATACTTCTTGTTCTAAGAGAATATGGCAATAGTATTTTAGCAGTAATGAAGTGGAATCCACTATAAAACTGTTCATCTATACATCCAAAGAGATAACCTGACTCAAAGATACAGTATGGCTACAGCCCAATGGAAAGCATAACCTACGGGTCTATATTCTGAGGCAAATACAGACCATCATACTTCCCTGCATATAATTTCCTACATCTAAATTAAGATTTCAATGTATTTCGAATCAGTTTTCAATACATTTTAGGTGTCTAATCCCACACAACAGTGTAGACAGCCAACTGGCTAGTACTTTCCTGTTTCTATTGATACCTCTATGATCAGCCTAAAAACAGTGGTATTTCTACTGATTAGAAACAATAACAGTGGTAGACAGCTTTTGCACACTATGTCTGTGGGACCACTGCTTTCCCAGGGACTATGAGGCCCACAAGATATTTTATGTTAGCCCACTATTGGTCTAACCACTATGATATCCTCAGTAGTCTTGCATGAGCAGACATGTCGGGGTACAGAGATTCCTGGGAAATGAAGACTTTATGAAGGGAACATGAAGGGAAACATTCTGGATTTGTGTCCCCTGATGCCTTCAGAAGACAGTGATTGTTATGGCATACAGACATGCAAAATCTAGATGTTATGATTTTAAGTGCAAAATTAAGCTATCTACAGACATCTGTGTGACAGGACTGGCTCAGACCTCTTCGAACAGCGTGACTGAACTTGGAGATTGGATTACAATCTTGGAAATTAAAACAACAACAAACAAACAAAAAAGACAAACAACCCAACAAACTAGCAATCAAGAGGTGCGAGCCTGCTTCTCTCACTTCCATAGCTTCCCTGTAGACAAAAGCTGTCTACTCGTCAGCACTGAAGCAACTGAGAGCTGCAGGTCTCTTGGGCCTTTGATCAGGGCATCTGTATCTTGTATAGTCCTGATGGATCTCTTCTCATCTCTACAGCAACTCTAAAACTCATCACTTTGCCTCCTTTGTTCAAACTCACACTCCTTCCCTAATCATCCCCACATATTTCCCAATTGTAGCCCCAGTTTATCCTGTTTTCTCCTTCCTTTCTCCTTTCAGTCAGCGCTCTCGTCACAGCAACCCTTACCACAGAGTGACTGACGGTGTGGTGGATTTCCACCCTTAACAAAGACATCTCACCAACTTGCTACCAGGAAGATCCTTTACTCTCCCAAGACAGCAAGAGAGAGACCTGTCTTCTTGTTCCTTGCTACATCAGGGCCATTGCATTCCCTCTGTTCTCTCCCACCTCGCTGGTATACCAATCCCCTCACACAAGGAAAACCCAGGATTAAATTGTTCCACCAGCAGCTAACAAGCCACAGCAAAACTGGCTTGGCTGGTTGGAGACCAGCCAAATAGCAATAGGGTGGATCATGTGTCATGGGTACTTATAGAAATGAAATGTCACTGCACTCAAATAGAGAAGGAAGACTTGATCTCAGGCCATGAGGTGTAAAAAAGCTTTACTGGAATTTTTGCTAGTTGAAACTGATCACAAACTACTTATTTCCATTGCTAAAAGGGGCCTGGCAAGCACATTGCTGGGAAACATTTTTTTTTTTTAATTACAAATACAAGGATTGCAAACTGGATACCAGCCTGAGTAGAACTTGTGGAAGCACATAGACTCTCTGTAGTACCTAGGAAAAAATGCAACAGAATAAAGTGCAGAGGTAGGGTCTTTACATTTCAGTTTTATTGAAAATCCTGTCTGAAACAAAATAGAGACTGTCAATGACATGTAGAAAGGTGTGGTGCCACAAAAAGGAGTTGAGGCTTTCAGCATAATGTTTCTGGGAAAGTCTATCTCCAGTTACTATTGTCAGTGTTAAAAGAAGCTCCTAGGACTAGCAGGATTTTGTTTTAAGTGGCTGGGAGACTTGAATCTCAAAGTGTCACAATAAAGATAAATGTTTTAAAGGATTATGTAGCAGCATTAAAAAAAAAAATCTAAGAAAGCTGTAAGAGGTTGGATTCAGACAAATAGAGAAATTACTAAAAGCTTGACCCACGTTTCAAATACATATTTAGTATTTCAGGTTAGGCCCAAGAATAAAACAGAATCCTTGACCCAAATAATCAGTTCTACTTACAGTACCACAACCAAGCAGGTAATCACAACCATCAAGTATCTTTTCACTGGACAGGTTGTATTACAGTGTCTGGTTGCTTTTCACAAGTCAGACGAGGCTTAAATGGTGGAATTAAATGAGCAGTGGACATCAGAAGTACCAGCTGCATCCAGCCTCTCACCTTGATGCCCAGCTCCCTCTGTAGCCAGTGCCAGCCTGGTCACACAGCTCCACTATGGACCTTGTCCGGCATTCTGCTGCACTGCCCAGCCCACAGTCCTTCAGTGCAGCTACACCATGTCTGCTCTGCCCCCTGGTCCTCCAAGCTCTATGTCCCCCCTCAGCTTGCTTCCCTCTCCCACAGTTTTGCTACAAGAGTCCCCCAGCTCTACTGCTTCATCCTGTTGTCTTTTCTTAACCCATACAGCTCTTCCTCATGCCCAAGCTGCTTGTCTGCATTAGCAAGCCATGGTCATGTAGTCATTGTCTTGCTTTCTCAAGCTCCTTATCTAGACATACTGTCTGTGTTTACACCATTAGACCTCAGAGTTCTTCCTAGTTCCCATGTCTGGATGTACACTTAGTCATGCCCAGCTCCATGCTAGGATAGAAACCTGGATGCGTATGCTGGATGTGAGCCGCAGCATGCCCCAACAGGCCCAACAATTCAGATGACCAGGAAACGAGGGCCCTGAGATATGCTGCAGAGCAAGTAAGTACAGATGCAGCAGCTGTTCTCAGCTAGCTGGCTGTCTAAGTCCCAGTTTCAAGTCCAATTTTCCATACACAGTCATTGCTCCCCATCTCCACACCCAGCCAGTCTAGGTTTCTGTTGCCTGCTTCGGATCCATCTCAAAAAACATCACTCTCCAGCAGATCTCATTCCGACCTCCTGATCAGACTATCAGACTTGGTCTTCAGATCACAGCTCAGAATCCTCTTCCCACTGTCTTGGTTCCAGCAGCAATCTCCTGGAGTTTGAAGAAGACACAAGTTTCTTTCTTCACAAGTTTCACTGCTACCAGCCACTAAGTCATGAAGAAAATCTGCTTTCCTTTATCTCAGTTGTTCTGTGGGAACAGTCAGTGCTTGGGTCCATAGGCAACACAGTTCCACCTTAAGACCAAAGAGGATCCTACAACCTGGTCACAAAGTGCCAAATGTGTTGGACGGTCTTGGCCTGAATCTGAGCAAAGAACTTGGTTTTACCTACACAGTGAGACCAGATTTCTTGCATCAGCAATTGAGAAGTAGACATATGCCCAGGCCTGAGTTCTGTACCCAGGATGTTTGTGCAGCTCGGTCACATGCAGGGAATTGTGAGAAGTGTGGGTGTTTCCAGTGACTGTGCAGGACTTGAGACACTACAACCAAAAAAATAACCTCAGCAGCTGCACATCTCAACGCTTCTTTTTTCTTTAAATCGCCTGAATTTGGATAGGTTTTCACAGTGGTAGGGGAAGGCACAGAACTGGGTTTGCCATTAGTGGTGAACTTGAGAGGACTGGCTAGAAAACAAGGGAACCCAAGACCATTAAAATAAAGTTTCAAGAATGGCTTTACGTGCCAGAATTGCCAAAATCCCTTCAGACATAGCAGGGGAATGAAAAGAAAACCCTGCAGAGATAGCTGAACACCCGTGAAATTTCAGACCGTATTGTTACATTTTGTTAGATGATAAGCAACTGAGAGCAATCTTTCCTCAGCCTGGAAATGCCTTTAGTTGTGCTCTCAATGGCTCTAAATCACTGGGACGAAAAGAAAAAAGAGAGAATGAGGAGGAAGCAGCAGCGCCTGGAGCTTCTGAAAGAGCTCAGAGCTACGTGGGACGTGGGCAGTTGTGGCTGTCATCTGCTGCAGGGAAGACCCGAGCACCAGCTGCCTTCAGTCCTGGAGCTGGAGAAGGCAGCACGTGTGCTCGCCTCTAAGCTCTGTTCTAGGCAGACCGCACCACAGCTACAATTACTCCAAGAATCACCGGCTGTAGCGTTACTGGCCACGTTCAAGCTGTGCTCAAGGACAAGACTGTCTGCTGCAGCCTCTTTTCAGTAAGCTAGGACACGGAGGGTTTGCCTTTCGGCGTAGGATCACCCTGTGGGACAGGGTGCTTACGGGAAGCACTCAGATTTCCATATCTGTAGGATACATTTGAAAGAGTTCTTTAAATGTTGATTTCGCCAGCTCATGGTCTTCACGGGACAGCCTGAGGGCAGAGCCCTCACTAGCTGTGCATTCGGTAAGGTCATGGGGGGCTGATCCTCATCGCTTCAGCTCTACCTGCTGGGGGGCAGTTCCCGTCTCTGGCTGCGGTTACTAACGCTAAGCTCTGCTGTGAGGCACCAGAGGTTGCAAAGCAGCTGGAAGCCAGTGCCTACCTCTCCTTTGCCTTTCTGGATTAAGAACGTGGCTGGAGCTTGTAGCTAAGCCGAGGAGCAATGAGGGGATCCATACAGGGGCACACCAAATGGGTGATGAAGCTTGCTGAGGGCTGCCTGCTATCTGATTCACTTTGTGAATTGTTATTCTTCTCAGTTTTGTGTTTTCCCAGCGCATCTGTCCCCTAACTGCTGCATTCAGGCTTCTATAACTTCATATTCTCTTGGTTGTTTCCTGGCTCCTTTGTATGTATGTGGGTCACTCTGAAAGTAATGCCTCCTATTTATTTCCATGGAAACTACAACAAAGAGCAAAAGAGCACTAGTTGATGGAGCAAATTCTCAGCTACAAAATAGTATTTTGCAACACAGTCACGTCATTAGCTATGCATGTTCACCAGTGATGGACAGGAGCCTGCACACTGTGATTGACAAACTCTTCACCAGCAGAGGTTAACTGTTAACAGCTGCTGTGACAGAGTCATTGCTGATGAACCGCACCACCCACCGCCTCAGTGTGCTCGCATCTACTGTTTGGTCTCCATCAGCATTCAGCAAACACTGATGAATGTCAATGGATGCAATCTTTTCCAAGGAGGAATTCAGTGACGCACCTTTATTTCATACACACTTCCATGTCAGACACCGTTTTGTCAGACTGCCCTTCTGCTGCCATCTGTCACATGGCAGCAGTATGTAGCGGAATACTGGGGGGAACATTGAGCCGCTGTTGCCATCCACCTCTGATGCTGTGGGCCAACATTATGAAATAGGAGGCATTACTTTCAGGTCTGTCCTCATATAAACGTTGATGAAGTTGTTGCAGGCTACCAGATGACTGACACAAAACTCCCAAGAAACAGCTCAGGTCACATACAACATCGAAGCCGACCTAAGCACCCCAGATCCTTCACGCTCCTTTGACTAGTGCAGCCAAGAGGAGCGTGGATTTTCAGCTAGATCTGTCATATCAAAACCATGCAATTCACAGTCTCTTTGTCCCATGCCCATATCAAGTTCTAGTCTGACTTGAATGGGAGAGGTATTCTTAAGATTGCTTTTGTTTATTTATTTTCAGATGTGCATACCACAGAAATTAGATTAAGGTTAGGATTTTGTCACGGTTGTCTCCTGCAAAGACTGGTTCTGTCTGTAGCAAGTACTTTCTGGAGGGTTTCTTCTATTAATTACATGCTGCCACCCACTTATTTCCTTAAGGCAGATTTTGCATCTGTGATTTCCCTGTGAAGCTTCCTTCCTTTAAGGTAGTATGTCTCTAAGGTGGGCAGACTGGCACCATAGAAAAGCCATTTACAATCCAGGGGTCAAAATGTTATTTTACGCCACATGGAAGGATGACAAGTGCACAGGCTGCAAGACAGAGAATATTAACTCATCCTATGCTAACACTGCAAGCAATTGCAAACTGAGGTCACGGTGGAGGAATTCAATACTGCCTTGATCCTGCAATCCCACCTATGCTTAACTTTATATTTGTAAACAAGAAGAAGCATAAGATAAACATACAACACTAAGGAGATGATAATTTGAAAGTTTGTTAACATAACTTAATTTTTACAGGCTAGATGGTAGAGTCATTGGGGCTGCTGAGAGGCCAGAGATGGATGGGCAAACCTTGATTCAAACTCCACTTAGGAGTGATTTAAAAGTCAGCCTCCTGCAGATGGACACTCGGACATTTGGGCTGTCGAGTCAGCAATAGGGGCTGCCTACAAAAATGCTAGCATCACACGAGCCTCACAGACCTGCCATACACACACAGATCCCTGACCTTGATGTACGTTAGTTTTGCTGTACAGAGTCTCTCTGGCGACTTAGTGAACAGTACTTGACTCACAGCAAGGATTCCTATGTATCGTTGCTACCTATCTCCCTGGGAATTGTGGTTCTGTGAAAACTGAAGGTGATCATAGCCTTTAATGAATTTGTCACTGTATTTTTATGGGACCTTTGGCGATGTAGAATCTTTGCAGGCGCACAGCTCTCCCTCTCCTGCCCAGTGGCCCTTGTTCACATTATCAACTTGTGCTCTTCCATTTCTCTTCCTCTTTAATGAATATTTAACTATTCCGTTCCATGTGGGACCATGTCTGAGGAAAGGCTGAGACAGCCCATCCGCATACCTGGGGGATCCTGGCTGATGGCAAGGGGATCTGGGAGGAGGTGTGAGATGTGTGCCCCCCCTCTGCCTCCTCCAGCACAGTGAAGGACTGAGGCAATCTCTCAAAGCTGGGAGATCTTCCCAGCAGAGAAGAGGGTTTTGCTACTTTTCTCCTCATGTTCTCATTTGAACTTCTTTCCATCCATGCCCAGTGCAGAGGAGCTGAGGGGAGGCTCATGGCAGCTGCAGCTCTCACAGGGAGTGGAGGGGCAGCGCTGAGCTCTGCTCTGTGACAGCGACAGGGCCCGAGGGAACGGCATGGAGCTGTGTCAGGGCAGGGGAAGCTGGGAGTCAGGGAAAGGGTCTGCACCAGAAGCTGCCCGAGTTCAAGGAGAGTTTGGACAGCACTCTCAGTCGTTGGGTTTAATTTTGGGTCGTCCTGTGTGGAGCCAGCAGTTGGTCTCAGTAACCCCTGTGGGTGTCTTCCAGCTCAGGATATTCTGTGATCCCGTGGTTGCCATTCAAATCAAATTTCTCTAACATGTAAGAGCTGCAGGAAATTAATTCATCTGATCTCCACCCCTCTTTCCCAAGTGGAACCTATGAATCTATCAGGTCTCTGCCTTTTAGGGCTGTATTGGGGTTACACCAGAGGCCTCGTTTTCAACACTCTGTGCTACTCCAGGGCAAAGCAATGGACGAACTTGCCTGCAAGGCAGGTGGATCTTCCCTCCATGAAAGGAAATGCCCTTGGGAAGCATAAGGCTGCTGTTGTGAAGGCGACTGTGCCTTCTCCTTTTCTACAGCAAATGCTGTCAGGGAGATACCGTGCCGGGCAGAACAGCTAGAGCACTTCTTGCACTTGGGACAGCAAAATGTTAGTTATAAGTCTGCTGCTACTTGTGCAACTGAAAGTGTTTGAAGGCTTGATGGGGTATCTCATAGCTTCAGAAGCAGCTGAAAACCAACCTTCCTTCTTTCACACACTCTCGAGTGTAAACTGGAGTGGAAGTTCAGCCCCTTTACCCTTTGTTAAATGTGGGTAGAAAGGAACAGAAACATTTTAGTCTTTTCAGTTGATACATTTGCTTTAATTCTATGTCCCTGCTTTCATCTGCCGTGTAATTGTGTCAAAGGCTTGTTTGGAGTAGTTGTGGTTTAAAACTGGAGAAAAAAAGCATTCTGCTTTGGCAAAATTTGCATGCAGAAAGTCTCCTGCAACTTGGCTGTCAGTTCACACTGTGTGACTTTATTTACAAATACAGTTCAGGGAGTAGAAACTGCATAGAGTGCATTTTGACAAATATCTTAGAACAGCCCTCCTTTGAGACAGATGGCTTGGAATTATCCAGCTCCCTTTCCCAGAAACAGGAACCTAGGATCTGTGTTCCATTTTATTTCCTGATCATTTAAGTCATGCTTCTTCCCATATACTGACCTCACAAATTTCATCAAAGTGCACTGGAGTAACCTGTGGAAATGTACCCAAAATGTCGGAGTTATTTGGAGATTATGAATATAGGCAGATTTCACTATATTGCTACTATAAACTGTATTCTGTGTAGGACAAACAAACCTATAAATCCCCACATAAGAGTTCGGATGAGTCTAACGTCTCCACAGTTTAAAAAAAAAAAAATCACCCAGAGAAGTTATTTATGTGAAATGTTTAATGGAAAAAAATGCGACTGTGTCTTTCTGTAACTCGTAGTACTCCACTTACTACGGCTACAGTAGAGGCCTGATGAAAGTTATCATTGAACAAGATTTTCAGCTCTCCTGAGCACGCTAACATGACAACTTCGTTTGCTAAGAAAGCCCAAATGCTCCTTAAATAAAACTGAAGGGAAACTGTAGCACCACTGCTTAACAATAGCAAACAGAAAACAGTGAGAGCACTTGACGTTGAAAATTTAATTTTTGCCACCATGTATTTATCTGAGGTTAGTGCCCACTCTTAGCTGATAAGGAATAACTAATCATGATTTAAGCATTTCTTCAAACCTAGCAACCTGTTGAACAGCTTCTTAATGCGCCTATCAATCACTTGGAGATAAGGATAGTTTGCACTCATAATAGCTAGTTGTAAAAATAAATAGAAGTTACTATAACTAGTTCAATCAACAAAGGGATCTTTGAGGTCAGAGTGGAAATAATCAAACAGTACGTATGAATAGGCTGTAATTTTTCTGATTAACAAATGTTTTGCTTGTCATGTGATCTTGAGAGCTGCTCTTAGCTTCTTGGAGCACTAAAATACATTTCAGAATGTATGTATTTACATTAGGGGGTTAAAACAAACACATGCACATTCCGTTTGCCTTCTAAAGCTATCTGTGCATGTAAAGTTTCTTTGTCTTTTTAAAAGTATCTTCATTGTTAAGTTTAAATTCTCAACAGGCCACATTGAAAAGCGTCCACCATAAAAAAGGGGAAATAGTGTGTAGAAAGTGCTGTGGAATGCAATCTGCAAATTACTGACCTACGAAATAAGCATGTTACTCACATCTCTCCAATACAGCTGAAAATATAGCAGTCAACGGGAACACATTACATCTCATCACCAGTTGCTGATCAAAATAACAGTGCCCATATATAGCCAGTAGTTGTGTGAGAGGAATCAGAGAACTATAGCTATATCTGTATATAAATCCCAATCAATGTAACCCATAATCTGTAAATTGAGGAGACACTGACCCTAGATTTATGAATCCAAAAGAGATATTCTGTTCACTTTCTGGAGGCATCTGTCTCTGCTGATGATTTTATATCATAAGCCCATAAATTTTGATATTTTCAGTTGCACCTTGTATTATATATCCAAAATAGTAAGTGTAGACGATGTAAATATAACTTTCTTCTCTCCTTACATGTTGCTGGTACAAAAATACAGGATCTTTTTCTATGTCCTGTGGTCACCAGTGCAGTGATTTCAAAGGTAAATATTTCTGTAATTCATGTTCTGTACAGAAAACCACATGTGTGGCTGTGGTTCCATACAACTGAAAACATCTGTCCTCTTAAAAGTCAGAATCACAGAATCACTAAGACAGGAGGACACCATGGGAAGTCTCTCATCCTGTTCTGCTCAAAGCAGAGTGAACCATAAACTTAGACTAAATTGTTCATTGCTTTATCCAACTAGGCCTTGAAAACTTCCAAAGCTGGAACCTGCACAACCTCTCTGGGCAACCTGCTCTAAGGGGTGGTTATCTTCACAGTGGCGACTTTTGGTGTTTTCATTTTTTTGTTTGTTTGTTTGTTTATAGCCTCTCTTTTTTCATCTTACCTCTAGTTTTCCTACCACGTACTGCTGTGAAGGATTTGGCTGTATCTCCTTGTTGGTCTCCCTGTAGGTACAAGGAGCTGATTCAGATGGTTTCTGGCTATCTCTTCTCCAAGCTGAACAAGCTTCACTCCCTCAGCCTCTCTTGACAGGACAAGTGCTTCCAAATTGCTGTTGGAAGTCCCTGTGTTGGCAAGAAACCACATCATATTTACTCTGTCAGTTTGTTACTCTAACCTTGTTCATTCAATCATGAAAGGAGTGAAAGAACTTGACAGCTCTCTTGGATCTTACATGTTTAATTCATTTCCATCTTTTCCTTCCTGACAAGGAGAATGCCCTGTTGATCACAAAGTGAGATTCTAATGTTTGACCTGATTCTGCAAGGCAATGAGACTCACAAGTTTTGTATGTCTGACAATTCCCAGAAGTGAATAAATACCAACAAGGATGTTGGCTACTTGGTGTGTTTCAGCATTCAGCAGGATTCAAGAGGAAAAACCAGTCAGGAGAGAGCAAACTACAAAGGAGTTTTCTAGAGGAAATTTGCTTAAAGTCCAAAGAAGGATGAAACTCACTGATGTCTAGGGGGAACAGACAGGACTTCAAACACCATGGAGTCATCCTGGAAAAAAACCTTCCTGGAACAGCAGATTTGTAGAACACACTTTATTTACTACACAAGATCCAAATCAATTTTGTTTAAGGAAAATAACTGATTCTAAATGAGATACTGTGAACACTTATCTATCAGTCTCTTTGATCTATTTTGACTCATCCTTTTAAATTTGAGCACAACATAGGAATACAGTAACAGTAACATCCTTAGGAGCTCATTAAAGAAAATAGAATATAACAGATGAGCAGATCTACCCTATTGCAGGCAGGGTAGCTGGAGCATGCCTTTTTGAAAATAGATCCAGTTTTTATTTTGGGATCTCAAATAGAGAATCCTCTTGATGCCCTGATAGTTTTTTTCCATTTTTTTAATTACTCTCATAGCTTAAAACGATAAATAAATGTTTCTAATCACAATGGTTAGTGCAAATGTGCTCATTTAGAGGGATTTAGAACAGAATTTCATATGAATTTTCCAAGGTACTGCTTAGATCTCATTTGTGAGAATGTGTATGTGAGTTTGATTTAAATCTGTCACTGTACACTTGTTTTACATTTCAAAAACTAAATAAGATCTGAAAGTAGATGAGGTGGGAAATTATGAATATGTAATTGAGGACATGCATAAATGGCTCTGAAAAAAATGAGTCATTTGGAAAGCATGTTGAGTAAACTAATTAGTATTTATGTAAAACCACTCAGGTCCCCAACAGTATCATTCCAGAAAAGGTTTTCCCTTCAGGTAAATAAACTCGAGGCCTTAACTGCTTGCAGTGTTTTAAATCTCAAATGCAAAATATCACATTATTTTGACCAAATACAAACGTTTTTGTTTGTTTTTTGAGATTGCAGTAAGGGGTTCTTTTTTGCCGCCAGCCAGTTCTTGTTTCAGTGCAACAGCCGAGCATCTGTGACGTTTGAAACTGTATGAGTTACAAGTTTAAAAGTTTAAAGCTTTCCTGTAAATGCTGATCATAAGGAAATGGATTAAAGAAGCAAAATATAGAACTTGTTGAACTCGTCTCTATTTTAAACTGGAAGGATTATATCTGACGAAGCCTTTTGTTTTAAAGTAGCCATCTCGACAGCAGTGAGAACAGATTGAGTTACTTAAAGGGCCACTGACAACTCAGGGGAAACAGAAACCCCTGCAAGTTCGGACAGGGCTCTTCAGTGTCAGAAAACAGGAACTGTGTGGTGTGATATCATCTGCTGCTTTTGTTCATTCCTCCCTGTCACCCAATTGTGTTCGCCAAGTTGTGATTCAATCTAAGAAGACATGGAGTAACAAGGAGAGAAAAGTCCCCGATCTTCTGCTTCTACTCATGTTGGTGAGTTAGTTCCCCATCAGAGAACCAAATGTGGGAGCATGGAGAGGGAAGCTGTGAACCCCAATCCATATGTCTGGGGAGGCACATGGCTGCTGCATGGACACCTGCACTGATGGTACCCTGGGAAACTACTGTGCTCTCCTGGGAGTGGGAAAAGATCAGGAATTAATTACATATCTAATTTTGATAAGTAATTTTACCTTTTCATTTCTGAAAATTCCAGTTCCTTTTTCCACTCTAATTGCGTATGCATGCTTTTAAACAGTGGACAAGCACACAGGAATGTCCCGTTTAAAGAACAGGAAAATATATTTTAGCTTTTGCAAGACATGAAAGGAAGGCTGTTGAAAGGCACTGAAAGACTGGGATGCCCCCCTCAGAATCTAAGAGAGCAGGTTACAGTTTAACTGACACCTTTGAGGGATTTTGATGAGAAAAAGAAAAAAAGTCTTAAAAATATTATCTGAGCGAGGACCACAAAGCTGAGACAGTCTCAGTTAACAAATGAGACTATGCAATCTGGCTGAATGGTCTTTCTTTTTAAACATCCCCTCCAGCTAACATGAGGGCATGTTGAAGTAGATTATCTATATGACTGAAATAAGGTGCCTGAGCTTAGATGTCTAGTGCCTTCTGATGACCCCTAGATGTCTGGTGCCATTGGACACCTCAGGGTATCCAGGGCAAAGGGCTGTCCAATAGGGCATGGGAGTACTGGAGTGTTTTGGATGGAGGCCACATGAAATACCTCACAGCACATAAGAAATCCTTGGAGAATGGTTTTCAGGATCTCCGCAGCAAGTTTTAAATGACAGTTGAAGAGGATTCACCTTCATGTTGTAAATGACAAAACAGGTGTCACTGCAGGCATGGCATGGGAGCCAAATGTCTGAGCACCTGGCATCGTCAGTGGAGTTTTAGCCACAACGGTGTGGGTACAGACTGCAGTGTGGCAGAGAAGTCTTCCTTGCTACAAAATGAGAAGCTCTTTGGACCCCCTGAACTGACTGACACTTTTTATGTGAAGACGCTTCCAAAGTAATGCTTCCTATTTTATTATATTGTCCCAAGACTTCAGAGGCAGTTGATGATAGGGCAGTAAAGACCGAACCTTCCCGACAATAGGCCATTACATTTTGTTGCTGTGTGTAAGTAGAAGGGCAGTCTGACAAAATGGCGCCTGACATGGAAGTGTGTGTGTGAAACAAAGGTGTGTCAATGAATTCTCCATGAGGAAAACATTCATCAACACCTGATGAATGTTGATGGAGACCAAACAGTGGATGTGAGCAGAGTGAGGTGGCGGGTGGTATGTTTCAGCAGTGGAGACAGCAGCATGAAAGACAAGTCATTCCGCACAGCTGTGCAGATTGTTATGAGTGTGGCATACAGGCTCTTGATCATCAGTGGTGAAAATGCATAGCTAGTGGTGGTGACTATGATGCAAAATGTTGTTTTATTGCTGAGAGTTTGCTCTATCAAATGTTGTTCTTGAGCTCTTAGTATCTATTGTTGTTTTCATGGAAATTAACAGGAGGCATTACTTTTGAAGCGGCCTGAGTGGTTGCATAGAGTTTTGAGTGAGCTGCCTGGGATTACACTGAATATTACACTGTATAAATGAACAAACAAACTAAGCCAAAGAAAATCCCAACAAAACAGACCAACAACAGAAAACAGCAACGAACCAGGAATTATCTACAATTGTCTACACAGAGAACTGAACTAAACCTGAGGGTAATTTTGTGTCTTTATGTGCTGAAACTGAACCAGTAATTTGATGTTTTTGTGGAACATGGATAGAGTCTGAATAAAGTCTTTCCGTTTATTGATTTCACTAAAGCCTAATTATTCATAGTAGGTACCCAGTCTGCTTGCAGTGATGTGCCCTCCCCAAAGGCTTGCGCAGCATACTAAGTCTCATTCCCATGTTCCTCCACATAACTCACCAGCCACGCAGCTCAGGTTCTCACTCCTAACTAGTTGTGCTGATTTTATGAAGAGTGAAAGAAATCTACAAGTCCTATCACGTGCTTCCCTAATAAAATGTCCAGATCTTCTGTGGAACACGAAGCCAGATTTCACCAGTCCCTTTCCTTATGTGAAGGCAAAAATCTGGGACTTATCAGGTACTGAATAGTTCTGACTTGGAACAGTTTCTGTGAACAAAAACCCCAATTCAAACAAAATAAAAAAAAAAAAAAGAAAACAATGTATTTAACTTTTGGCAGCAAATCTTGGGCCTTACTTACTGAGACATTTCCTCCCTCAAAGTCAGTAATCCTATGCAGTTAATAGAATTGTAGAATTTTTGGTTTGCTAGTAAAACCTGTACACATGAAAAAAAAAAAAAAAGACAACCGACCAACCAACCAAAGAAGATAGCTTCAAAACCACACCATTACTTTATTTAGACGTGTTTTTTTTCTTACTTAGCTAACTAGACTAAGGAGCCAAAATGAAGCCTTTCATCTCATGCATTTCTTGAGGGGGTATCCATAAACGCTTGGGCTGTGTGTCTGTCATCTGGATTTCCAAGTCTTGTTCAAGTTTTGCATGGGGTCGTGTTTGCTTGAGTCCTCCAGGTACATTTAGGTAGTCGTGGCAGATAGCTGTCATCAAGGTCAGCCATCTGACTTTGAATCCCAGTTAATAAAGAAAGAAAAAACTAACTGGTGAATTTATCAAAAGGTAAAGTGCAGTTTGTTTAAATGAATCTGTTAAGCAGTACATCTACAAGGCACAAATTTCAGAGGCTTGTTGAACACTAAGTTCTCCCATGATTTCACTGAAAAACTGACTTGCATATTCCATTAAAATGTGCTTCAAGCTGATGTGTCCGAATCCTTTTCCAAAAATAAGTACCAGAAATGTAAAACCTTTTGTCCAATTCTGTTATATCACAGTGTGATACTATGATGACGAACTCATGAAAGTATCTCCAGAATAATAACTAGCTTGTCCTGCTACAGGAATAAGATATGTCAGTTTGTCTTTTACAAACCACGAATCATCATCATAATTTTCCTACTATCTTATCAGGTATTCTAGGTTTTGTGGTTACACATAGTGGTAGGAAAGGGGCCTGTACTACTATTTAGGTACTAAACAAATTAGGCGTGAAGAAGATGGGACATATACGTAGTTGTCAAGAATAATAGCAGATTGCACCGCTAATAAGTACTGTGTTTTGACAGTAAGTCTCACCAAAAATCAATGACTTGGGACCCATATGTAGATCAGTGTATTTTCAGTTTGATAAATTTCATTTCTGCAACAAACTGCTATTGCTGTCTTGCTGAAGAGCTCTTGAGCTCTAATTGCAGGGATACTGAAAGTCCTTCTGTATCCTACACAATTCAGTCAGACAACATTCTTATGATGTCTTCTGTGGATCAGGATGAATTGTGAAGCATTTTGGGGGCAGGGAGAAAGGATTGGAAAGGATAATTGATGTGTACTTTGACAGGAAATGCCATCCCCGACTAACCAAAACGTAAGACAGTGCATTAGTTCCAATCTAACTGTCATCCTGGCTTTACCTACTCCTATTGACATAAGAAGGTATGCCTAAAATGAGCAAAATATATGAAACAAACCTAAAACTCAAAGCAAATGTTTGCCTTAATGCTCAGTCTTCCCACTTCTAAATTTAAACTAATATTTCCAAAATACATTTGTGAAAACATTTCTTATTTAAAAGCAAAGAAAAATCCCCTGTATGGATAGGCTTCAAAACTCCCTAATTATTTTTGAATCTTGTTACAGATAACTGTTTGATCTTTCATTCTTTTAAGTTGATGTCAAAACTCTTACTGAGTTTAATGGATTCAGAACTCAGGCTGAAGAAGGGAATTTTAAAAATACAGATTCTTGGCACCATGTACCATAACACTTCTGAAGGCGTGTGATGTTAAAAAGGCCTTTTAGAAGGAACAGAGTAAGCTTCTTTGAAGTTATTCAGCCTATTGGGCATGTGAATGTACAACAGGCATATAGCATGTTTGCCCATTGAAGACTCATGTTAAGTTTTAAATGATACAAATTCCAAGAGCTGTAAATACTGGCTAGGGCCTCATTTGTTTTCACAGTTCTAACTATGCAGGTTTCTCACTAAACATAATGTATGCATCCTTCTCAAAAGCGGAGTTGTATCTATGTTACATGAACATATCCATTCCTTACATCTTCTCTAGTTCTAAGTAACGCTTTGCTGTTTGGAGAGATTGTTCTTCTAAATGCAACTGGTTGAGTTGATTTTGAAACATAACTTTCAGCAGATTTAACCATGTACTGACTTCGGACTAGGTTGATTATTTTGTTAAGATAACATAAAATTAAATTTACAGCCAGGGTCTGAAGGGGGTTTAGTGCCTTCTTGCATTTTCCTCCTTGGTAGCTTCTTGTGGTCTACGTAAGGAGGTGCTTGCTGCACTCTGTGGGTGCATCTACATTAGCTATTTACCACTTTGGAGAAGTGCAAGTTTGTCTTGTCTGTAATTGGAGTCATGCAGCACACACGAGAGCACCTCACTGTCAGTGTGATGCAAGGTACCTCCAAAAGGGGAAACACATCTTCTCTATGTCCTCCAGAATTTGCATTCTGCACAGGTGCATAATTCTGTTGGCAACCTCAAAACGGTCTGGGCTGATCTAGTGACTACTAGGTGCAGGTGCACAGTGTCACATGCCTAGGACAACAGTTGCTTTGAAATTTATGGCCAGAAAGGTACTCTTAGAACCAAAATGGGTCGCAACAAATCAAACCCTGCTCCTGCCTGTTTTTGCACCTCACAAGTTGGTAATGTGAATTCCCACAAAGTGTCAGCACACCTGAGAAACACAGCAAGTACATGGTCTGTTCATATACTTACCTTATCTCTTTACCTCATGGACAAGGATCTTATCAGAGTGCTCAGCTGAGCAACTTCAATTCTCATCTAGGCCTCTCACTGGTGACACAGATCTTCCGGAACGAAGATCATGACACCTGCCATAAGGAGACTTGTGCAAGAATGTGGACAGATCCAGCACAATATTCATTAAGTATATTCATTTATACTTCATGTAGAAGTATAAATGTTACATAAAATGGGTTGCAGGATCATTCTCTGTACGGAATTTGTTCCTGGAGTAAAGATTTAGGATATATTAAAGTCAGGATGCTGAAGTTATTTGCATGTGCAAATTAATAAACAAAGCTTTGAAGCTGCATTGGGAAAATTAAAATGACAGAACTGCCAGGGAAACAGATCTAATGGAAGGCAAGCCTTAATAAGAAGATAGCTGAACTGGAATCTTTGGGTCTAAAAAGGCTATCCATCAAACCATAGAAAAATGGTTGCTGCAGGCAGGAATGAGAAACACGGTCAAGACTTAATGATGAGACTGTTCTGGTTTGTGCTGTGAATTGTCTCTATGAATCTAAGCCTTGCACTGCTGAAATCACTAGGAAAATTAGTGCCTTAATTTTTTGAAAAAAGAAAGCAATGCAAAAATTTTTCTTGCCAAGCTTTAACTTGGGGCTGATTTGCCTCTTGAGAGTAGAGCTTCAATGTGTATCCTCTGGTAAATGAAATATCAAACTGTGTGATGGAGTCTTCCTTTCAAAGGAAAGATGAGTCCACAATTACTGCACAGTTTTTATATCTGCTGCAGATTTGGAAGCTGTGCCATGCTTGGAATAAGAGGATATTTAGCATGTCTCCATGGCACAGTGTTGCTTTGCAAAGCTACCTGTAAGTGAGTCAGAAGTTGTCCATCTTCATGCAGTTTACTCCCCAGGCTAATGAAATTTGCCTCTTGGCAGGGTTGTTAACCCATGTGAAGTGCTATGCTAATATGGCTGTATTGTGTTTGCAACCCACTGTTTCAGGTCAGTTTGACTACCTCTGCATTGAACTGCAGTCATGGCTCAGCCAAGGGCTTCAAAATACCCTGCAAATATGAATCTCAGAACTTGCCTCTGCCTGTGCTCCTCAGAGAGCTTTCTCATTGCAGGCAATGGGAACTTAGCCTAAGGAGTCCATGACTGGGCCTTTAAACATTCAAGACCAACATTTTGAATAATTGACTCTCTAGTTTGCCTCAGGATATTATGATACTTTTCAAAGGCTGATTCCAATATAGCAATAAGCCACAACAACGTGTGTGTTAGTATGCAATTGGTGCATGCCTTCAGTGCATTGGCACTGAGCCTTTACCACCCAAGAAGTATTCCCGAAGTAATCCAAAACCTACTGAAATCTGTGGAAAACTTTCTATTTGCTTCAGTTAGCTTTGATTTCCATTGACTTCAACAGGCGTTGGATCTGCCCCAGAGATTCTCATACATTCCCTCATACAAGAGCTGTTTACATGAAGTTGTTAGATAAAATGTTCAAACAGCTCTTGGAACAAGAACCAGCACCTAGGACACTTCTTGCTGATGATCCTAATAACTGTGCTGCAGTCATACCCTTTTTTTCTCCTTTTTCTCTCGTTAGACCCATGTTTGTTTTCCATGCAGCTTGGCAACTTGAGTACAGGCTTGACCTAAGCACTCCCTGGGGACTTGGAAGTTAGGCAGCCAAACCTCTCCAAGTGGGTAAAAAAGCATAGACTCCATATCACACATCCTTCATGAATACCGTAGCCACTGAGTGTTTGTATACAAAGCAATTGTTGGCAGCTCTTCCTTTGGCTATGTTCAGCAAAAAAGTGGTATGAACCACTCTGTTGTATGGAGGCAGCTGGATCTGTGTTGTGTGGAATGCCTTAGGAAAGACCAATAGACCGAAGTTCCATTGGTTGTGGAACTCAGTATGACTGAGACATGAGCAGGGGCCGAGATCCCCAGACCTGTCAAGAGGAAAACGTGTCTGCAGATGCCCAGAGGCACATTTCAAGGTCTATGGAGAATTTCCCATGACCAAAAGGCAATAACCTGTGGAAGTGAGATGCCTGTGGTGGTACTGAGTGGTTGGAGAAAAGTGAGTTTGGATATAAGTGAACACATGCCATTTAAGGTCTACTTTACAGGTTCCTTCCAGTCCACGTCTGAGTTACTCGCCATCATGGAATTCAGCATGTTCAGCAGTGTATGAGCAAACACAAGGCCTCCATCCATGGGCTAGATAAGGGTTAACTTTCAAATTAGTGCTTATGGCTGTAATATTTGAGTACATACCCAGTTTTGCTTATCCTGCTGTTGAATAAAAATAGAGATGGGAACCTAAGATTCTGATTCCAAAGAAGACGACTTTTGGATTTGGGATTTTTAGATTAGTAGTCAGGTATTTGTTTGTTTGTTTATTTATTTATTTACTGTATATTTAGAAGATTTTGTTGGGTAGACTTTGGTAATAGGCACTACAAAGATCATAAAGATGATTATAACACGAGGGCTGTAGGAATGTGGCAGCCATTTGGGAATTGTATCAGTAGAGTGGTATTTCCACAGCCAGGTGATTAAAGATACTGCAGTAGGAAATGGATGAAAATGCTTAGAATTCTTCAATTAGAATTCTCATAGAGTAATAATTAATAAGCATTTTTTTCTGATCAGTAGATGAGTTTTTTTCCAAATAAGTTATGTGCGTATTTAACCCACAAGCATATTGATTAATGTATTAATGTGGAAGTAATTATCTAATAGGGTGTCTTTTTAGGCAATGCATAGTTAACAGTTAATGTTCCATTAATAATAGTTAATGCATACTGTTTAGTTAAACACACTCATTAAGCAAAACAGAGCAAGCTACAGCAATGTTAAGTGCTACTGTATCGATGTACTGCCAGCTTGGACAGTGGAGTTAATTATAGGCCAGATGTCGATAAGCTTGCTCAGATCAAGGAGTTCCTTATCCCTTTAGTAGCCTCGGGGGATATTTCTATATTTCACTTAGAGGTGCTCCCTGAAGCTGCTCCCAAGACCACATGCATTGAGTCTGCCTTTCTGCTATTAAATTAAGTAGTGCCAGGACACCGGAACTGAAGTTGTCAGAGCGGCCGTTGACATGCTTTTGGCCTGGGCCAGCAAGCACTCTCCTAAACAATTCCCTGGCATGACTGGGGAGTCAGCAGAAACAAGGAACTATTTCCAGATATCTGTGGAAGTGTGGCCACCCTGTTTTAGGGGAGTAAGAGAGTTTAATAGTAATGGCATTGTACGCTGTGGGTTGGCCAGTTTTGATCTGAAGAATGGTCCCAGACAAGAGTAATTTACTAGTGTAAGAGCAGTTGGGCAGTACAAATGCTAAATCTGTAAAATGCAGATCTTTCAGCTGTGGCTGAAATTCACTTTGCAGAGTTAAGTGGAGTCCCTAACAGTTCACACTCCTGCTATGTGCCACGTATCCCATTGGGCAACTCGAATAGGCACACAACGGCAGTCTGTGTGCATAAATGGGAACCTGAGGGGGTCTTTCCCAGCAGTGTGGGCAGGGAATACTACAGGTATCACTAGAAGTATACAAGTGCTTTGCCCTTTCATTTCTTGCAAACAGTGGGTTGTAGTGGTTCAAGCACTTTAAACAGTGGCCTTTAAAGTAGGACTTGAGTACATCTGATGCACACTCGTGTAGCATACATGAGTATCTCGTTCTAGCTCTATCCAGTGTGTTCACTCATCTGCAAAAAGCCAGTTGTGACCATAGCACTATGTAGAGCTTTTTAGTGCCGAGCATGAGGTAACGAAACCAAATATTGTCTCTAACTTCAAGTAGTATATAAATCTATATACATACACACACATATTTTGCTGATGTAGCAATTGTTGATGGAGTAAGCTCTGATGCTGCTGTTAAATTGCGCTGAGTAGTTAATCAGTGGCCATATTTTATTGTTTTTGACATTACTTTCTACAGGTTGAAAAAGTTTACCTTTATAAGAAGCAGAAAGTTGACAGATATAGTAGATAATTCTGTTATGCCTGCTTGGAAATGATTAATGCTAAACTTCTGAACAGGTCTGCCTTGAAAAGGAAATGTCACCTGTTCAAACGCAGCTTTGTATGTTCTCCTGCGGTAATGTATTCAGTGCTTATCGACATGCTGATCTGCTGGTAGTTTCAGGGAGTAAATGTTAGTTTCAGCAAATGAAGCCCAATCCTGCAGGTGCATGTTCAGGCAAAGCCGCCATTAGTTTTAATGAGAGTTTGTCTTCTTCAAAAGTACAGGATAAAGCTAGCAAGTGGTAAATGAAATGTGTGAGCACAAGGGTGGGTTTTTATTACTTGGAGTGTATTTATGTGCCTTTGAGACCTTCATCCTAAGATGTTTGGAGTTTGAATTTTTCATGTAAAACCAATCATTAGAACATTTTTATGATTTATTAAATTCTCATTTTATTTCCCTCCCTTCCGGCTGCTTAAGAAAGAGTTTCCAGCTGTTTGTACTTCCATTTGACAGATAAAGTAGACCGTCTATCTGCAGAGCACTTAAGAATACGTGTAATTTCAAGCATGTGAAAAGCATCTTTTGACTGCAGTGAGCTATCAGTGGGCTTGAAATTATGCGCGCAAAAAGCCAGATTCTTGTAAGTACTTACGTGCCTAAAAATACAGATGTGGTTCAGTGGGATTTAAAATATTATTTAATCATGTTCTTAACTCCCTCTTTAATGATTTCTTTAGTACTCCATGTAGTAATTAGAGAAGAGACAATATGGAGTGTACTTTTACAGTAATGTAATTCAACAAATGGCAAATTCTGTAGTGTAGGGAATTAGAAAAAGCAGGTTAAATTTAACAGGGATGCCAAGAATAGAAAGAGACTTAATGATTGTGGTACTTGACTGCTATTTCCTCACCAGAATTATCTTAACCATTCATAGGTTTATTGCTACACTGCCTCTTAGATACACTAGGACCTAAACAAAACAAAAGGTCTTATGATCTATCAGCTTCTTTGAGGAACTCCAACTACTTCTTCTGTTCATGAATCATGTGTGAGTTGTTCACGTTTTCCATGAATTTGTCCATTGTTCGTGTTTGTATGAAATTCATTTTCTGGGAAAAACCTATTAATTAACTAACCAAGGAACCAAAGACTGGGGCCAAAGTGCTGGATTTTCAAGGACTCTCTAGGGAGAATTCTGTTTATGCATAATTTCATGGGAGGGGCTATAATTTCAAAAATAATTGTGGTGGTTTGGAATTTGTAAATGCTTTGGGTGGATATTGTAACATATTATGTTTTTTGAAGTAACTAACATTCGAATGACATTCTTAGTCATTTAACTGTTCACTATTTGAACTTCTCCTTAGAAAGTTGTTTGACAAATACTGACACCATGGAGACTGTAATATTTATATACTGATTGAATACAAATAGAATATTTCCCAAACCACTTCTCTCTGTACATTGTAGATGGTTCCCCATTCCAGATCTGTCTCTCTATCTGTCATGCATTTATCTATACTTTGCCTTATTCGGTTCTTTATGTTCATTTTCTTTAGTTTATGTTCATTTCTTTAGTTCATTTTCTCATCAATATTTTTGTTCTACACACTTCCCTTTTCATCACTTTGCATATCAATAACACGCAGATAATAACTTTGATCCTTCGAGTTTGACAGAACTGAAATTACAATTCAGTATGACTCACTTCCTCGTAAGTATGTAAGTTGTCCAGTTTTCTGAAGTCCTTCATAGTTTTACCTGTTTCAAATGAGAACAATTTAGCACTTGTATGGAGATTTGAAGACATTTACTGGAAAATTTGTTATTTTTAATTTAATATTGCAGAATGAATGGACCTAGAAGAATAAATAAAGACAAAACAGTCTGTGTTGACTTTTATTGAAAATTATTAGAAAGCTGGCTTAGTAAATCTCTTCCTTTTTTAGGGTGTATCTATACTACAACCAAGGTTATCACTGTAGCCAGTGCTAATATTCCCACAGTGGCTGTAAATCAACTAGTAACTACAGCAGCACAGTGCTCTGCTAGGACAAACCACACAAATATTTACCTGACCTAGATGTACATGCAGCCTGTACTAAAATTCATATTGATGTTGCACTTGGTCGGCCTCATTAGTTTATGGTTAGATCTGTCCTGCCTGCAAAAGCTGCCATCATATCATCAGCTGTCCCATAAGAGCTGTCGGTAAGCTGGAGGTTAACTGATGAACAAGGAGTGCTAGTTTGGTGAGGAACTGATAGCCCAGAGCTGAGGGGCTGGCTCTGGGTGGCTTGCGTAATTAAAACGCTATTTTTAGAATTAGGAATGCCATCTTCTAGAAACCTTGATATTAATAGTGTTGATTGCAATAAATATACCAAAAGATGATCATATTTCTGCTGCAAACACACTGGTTCAAAGGGTCAATGTCACAAGATGCCTCACTTGTTTTTAGATGGGCCTGCCTGTGAGGTCTTCAATGCAAATAGTAACAAAAATGCTGAAAACACATTTTCGTCCTGAATTTCAGAGATTCCACATATCCTCTAGACCAGCCTCAGGAAAGGAAAACAGAAATTGTCTCAATGGATTAGATGAGATGAAAGAGAAGAGAGATCGTTCTCTTGCATGCAGACCTTGCAGGACCAGCTGTTGAAACAGCCACCTGACTTTAATCCCTCCTGCATCTCTGTGCAGAGGAAATTCAACTAGAAGTGGATAATTTATGGAAAGTTATTGTCAGGCTATTTCTTCTACTCTGACAGTGTGCCCTAGTATAGCAGTTTAAAAGGACACAGCTTCTTGTACCTGCACAACCTCTCTGTGGGGCTTTTCTAATTATCCTTGTCGTGTGTATGATATTGCAGCAATATCCCCACTCTTGAAGGTGCTCCACTGCTCTGCTGGTAGAGTCCTGCAGACTCCAAGGGTATGCAGGTAGCAATCTAGTTCACTCCCCATCCCTGTGTGGTGCTGAGCAGAGCCTCAGCTGTGAGCTGGCATATGGTGTCAGAAAAGAAATTGCACAATCCCAAAACACCCGTTGATCGTGCATCTTATGCATGCATAAGTTATCACTTAATTTAAATTTAAATTGTTTTCCATGTTAAAATGTGCTGCTTTTCACTGATGCACAAAAATAAAACAACGTCTTCCAAAGAATGCCTGAGAATTTCCCCTTAATGCACTAACTGCCAGGTCCTGAAACGTAATTCCAGACACTGATTAAAGTACAAACTAGAAAATACTGGCTGTTTGATGACAATCTCTATAATGATGCCCAGACTTTTTGTTTCCTCTCTGGTTATGTGTACCAATACAGACCTAGAGTAAACAGAAACATGAGCTTTCATTGCCTTGTATTCAAGCAGCTGCAATAAAAACTGCTAACGGAAGACAAGGAAAAAAGAGGGAAAAGATCAAATGCCCTAAAAGATATTTACACAACATAAGAGTTTTGTGACCATAAGATAGTATTTTGAGATTATGTACAGGTGGTAAAGAAAGAATCTGCACTTTCAGGAAACTTTGTGGCAAAAATAGGTGGGAAAATAATTATATTGCATATATAGCCTTCTCTTTTTACAGACAAACTATGTGGCAAGTGTCAAAGTGAACACTTCATGAGTGAAACCTAAGTAAGTTTTATTCATTTGTTGTCTGATCAGAGGAACTGATTTTATTTTTTTAGAGGTGGGAAGTCTAATAAATCAGTGTTAGGGAAGTTTAGGCATTTATTTTAGAAATTGCTTTGCTTTAGGATTTAATTGAGAATTTGGGGAGTACTGCATGGTTAAATGTGAAAGTTTTACCTTAACGTACCTTTTCCTGCTGAAGAGTGGGGAAACAGCAGACATTTTAGTGACACTTTTGGGTTTTCCCTCTCAGAATGCCACGGACAAGCTAAGGAAGCATAGACTCAAGAAAATAATTGGAAAGTAACTCAGCCTGCAAAATCATTCTCAAAAATAAAGTGTGAGATTCACTGCAAAATTCTGAAGTCCTTCTCAGTCAGGTACTTAACAAGGTTTTGTCCTAGTCCCAGCCTCTAGTCCCTCATTACAGACCTAGATGATAAGCATACAGACAGTCAGTTTGCAGACAGCACTGCTGGGGTAATGCTCCAAGCAGTCTGGAAAACATATTCAGAAAACAAATGCATAAAATGGAGGGAAAGCCTGAAATCCACTGGATGGAATAAAATAAGGGGAAGGGCAGAGAGCTACACTTGAGGAGGAAAAATCAAACACACAAATAAGATGGACAGTGTCAGATACAGCAGCACGACAGGGAAGGATGTGGAGATTACTGTGAGCCACAAACCAGTTCTGAATCAGCTTTATGACGCTGTTTTGATCAGGGTGAAGATGTTTGGGAAGCAACTACTTAGCACCCTGCTTGATGTTGGTGAAGCCTCAACTGGAAGACTGCCCACTTTCAAGCACTTCATTTGAAAAAGAGTATGTGAATTCAGGGTAAGGATAACAAGTAGAGTTAAAAAACAAGCAGGAAAAAGAAGACATGACATACAATAGAAATGGGATTGCTTGATCCATAAGGAAAAGTCTGAGGTTGGAATGTGGTGAAAGTCTACAATTTTAAGATTACAGTAAAAGAATAGATTCATTTGAAGGGACTGAAAATATACATTTTAAGGTCTTTAAGGATGGGTTAGAAAAATATCTGTAAGGATGAGCTGGGAATACTTATTTCTGTTCAGCAACCTCTAAAGTTTATTTACAGCCTTATTTCCATGAATATTCACACTGAAGCTTTAGAAAGTCTTTTCTAAATCATAATCATGTTCCAAAGGGTTTTGCTGTAATGTTCTAAGTGTCTGTTAAATGGCAAATGTATCTTTAATCTGTTTCCTCTCAGACAGTTAATCATGGAGGATTAGGTTTTAATCTCTCTCAAAATGATAGTAACATTTTTATTTAATGTACATACTGATATTTAGCTGTAAACTACATGATTATTACTATTTTTATCCAGAAATTGTATATTCAAGTTCTGCTCCAAAAGGAATGTCTCCTGTTTTATGATGTTGGCCCACGATGTCAGAGGATGTTGATGGTATTGGCAGTAAAGGCTGAACCTTCCCACCAATATTGCATTGTATTTTGTTGCTGTGTGATGGATGACAGCAGAAGTACAGTCTGTCATGGGAGTACATATGAAGCAAAGACGTGGAACTGAACTCCTCCATGCAGAAAAATGGAATGACATTCGTCAACACTTGATGAACATTTATGGAGACCAAACAGTGGATAAGAACACAGTGAGGCTGGAGGTGGTTCATTTCAGCAGTGGCAACAGCAAAATGAATGACAAATTGCATTCCAGATGGCCATGTGGATCATAGCGAGTGTGGCATGCAGGCTGTTTTTCATCACTGGTGAAAATGCATAGATAATGGTGGTGATTATGTTGCACAATATTGTTTTGTAGCTGAGAATTTGTTCTATCAAGTAGTGTTCTTGTGCTCTTTATATATGTTGTAGCTTCCATGGAAAATAAGCAGGAGGCATTACTTTTGGAGCAACCTGTGTAGTTCTCAAGTTGTAACTTGAAGTAGTTTTACTCTGGTACTAGGAAGGTTAATTTCTATTGCTTTTTCTTCACTTGCATTGCTTTGCAACAGTTTTTGTTTCAGAGCACTTAGCCTTTAAAAACATCAACAAGTGTTGACCTCTGGATGCTGCTCTCAGTGTAATCAGTAAGACAAGGTTGTGAGAATAACCGACGACGTTCTTGTTATCTTGATAACTCTCCGTTATTGTTCAAGAAATCAGCTTGGATTGATTTTATATAGAATGTACTGTGCATATTTTGAATTGAATTTAACATTCTACTTAAAAGAATATTTAAAAGCAGTGTGAATGTGACACTGTTTTTAAAGGCATTTTGACTTGACTCAAATCAGTGCTTTTTGCTGTGAATATAGTTGTGTCTCATCATCAGTATTCACTGTAAAATCCATTTGTTAGCGGGAGAGACACACATAAATTAATTACTGACAGAGAACAAGGTTATGCTCGTTGCAGTAATAACGCAGCTCTGTTGTATGGAGAGTTAGGTGATAAATCATCTACCTCATGGCATGCAAAGGTTCAGATGCTGCACCTGATCTGATTCTATCATATCATTTGCTGCAGAATATGAAAGAAACACCTTCCACAGTCACAGAATGGGATTCATTTTTTAACTTAGACTTTAGCTGGGATTTAAGTGAATATTCTGTGGGCTGCACATTGACACACACACACACACACACAATTGACTTCTCCTGTGATGATTACAAACTTAATTAGCATTCATGTTTTTTGCACTAGTGAGATGCTTGTCTGCCTACTTCCCACTCATGTGGCTTCAGGCCCTCTGGAACACAGATCCAGACCGAATGAATCCTATGGGCCACAGATTTCCACCCTGACCAAAAAGGGAAGCTTTCCCCTGGAGGGATGATGGCAGAGAAGAAAATGCAGCAGCTCTGGGCAATGAGTGAGTTCTGCAGTCTGGCAGTGCTGCTGAGAAGATCTCTGAGATGTGAAGTCATCTAAGTGGAGCCACCCTACACATGTCAAACCATCTGATGGATTGCGAGTGTGCTTCCTCACAGTTTGGTTTCACCGAGTCAGCAAGCCTTACATGGGGTGATTCATTCTCCAGTAAGATTTTACCAGTATTTCATTCAAATTCCCATTCTACCAGCATGAACCTGACATTCTTTGGAAGGGGTCAAATGCTGGTTCACACAGCTGCAGGGAATTCAGTAGAGCTGCTCATTATTCCAGCCCTCTTGTCTGGGTAGACATGCTTACACCAAGGATGCACCTCCTGTGGTTATTTTCTCTCAGAGGTGAGGGACGTAAATTGCCAAGTATATACTATTCATTTTCCTTGTGGTAATGGGCAAACACCTTCTTGCTGTTGGCTTTTCTTCGTGGAACTTGCTATGCTGCTCGAATTTTCTATTTATTTACTCAGTCTGTAGGATACTATATTCCAGTTTCATTCTTTAGGTTTCTTTGAAGCCAGTGAAGCAGGACTGGCACTTGAAAGTGCAGAAGTTGGGATTCAATCCATATTTATATGCCGCGTGCTTTAACTGTGGAGACTGTACTAAAGGACTGATCAGGCCCAAATAAGACTTTAGCTCATTCAAGTCAGCAGGAAACTTTAGTTTTTTACTTCATGGGTTTTTCTGCAGTTGATCATCCTGAAAATTTGGCAATAGGTTTCTGATAATAATCTGAAGCCAGATCTTATACCACAGTCGTGAGTAAAAGGAAATAAATGATTTGAACATTATCAGTTTTGCTTGAAAATTAAGAAGTCCTTCTACTACTTCCAAATCAAAATAATACTTTTCCTTTATCAAGTCAGGAGACTGTGTCTCATCTTTCTTTCTTGTTTATGCATTCTGTCGTCTTTTCTTTGATCCTTCCTGCAGATCCATGTGTTTTCTATACTTCCTCTGTTTCATTTACACTGCAAATGATTACTGTTTCTGTGGCACAAGCTACCTGAGCTGCCACAACCTCTACCTAGGTTTCCAGAGCTCTTTCTGTCATTTTCTCAACAAATGCTTTGTTTGTGTCATCAACATAATTATCAGTTGCACATGTAGTGATCTTTCAACATCTATTGACTGGCTTTGGAAAACATAGATGAATTTGGGGGATCTCTGGAGAACTTGCCTTTACTTTCCTCATTTTCTCATTTTCCACCCTACACAACTTCGTGAAGAAGGTAAATGGAGATAGAGGTGCTGGTCTCTTCTCACTGGGCACACAGGTGACATGATGTGAGGGAATGGCACAAAGCTCCATCAGGAAAAGTTCAGATTGAACGTTAGGAAAAAATCACTTACTGTGAGAGGGTCAAATACTGAAATGGTCTTCCCAGTGAGGTTGTTGATGTCCCATGTCAGTCACAGATCAAGAGGCATATGGATAATGCTCACGATAGTATGCATTAACTTTTGGCTATCCTTGAAGTAGTCAGGCAGTTGGACTTGATTATTGTTGTAGGTTCCTTCCCATTTAACTATTATTTCTTTACATCTGTATAAATCATTTGGAGTACAAGTGCTTTGTTTATCGCTACATTTTTAATATACAGAAAATAATTACGACAGTCAGTCTAAGGCCATTCTTCATACTCCACTAGTATTTCATTTAGGGTTGTGTAGACATATGATACTGATTCCGAATTGTTACCAATTGTTAAACTGTAGTAAATCTCAGATAAAGAAGAGCAGAAATATCTTTCAGATGCAAGCATTTCTCACAGAATTTTGAAAGGGAACAAGTAAGATTAATGCCAGTATTCACTCGGGGGGTAGGTTGGTGCTTGACTGATGTATTTAGTGGTGTAGAAGTTATCATTTAGGTGAAAAATTGCCTTGTGTCTTCTCCTGGAATTCTGTAGCACACATTTGAGAGCACTCTACAAACTGAGGCTGAAGTAAAGCCCCAGGGCTCCAACCAGAACTTTTTACTGTCATTGCTCTCTGTTCACACTCTGTGCAAGTACACAGAAAAAAATCTGAGATGGCGGGAAATTGGCTTTGCATTGCAATACATGTATTGGACAGACAACTAGTGTTTATTGCCAAAAAAGATGTGATGTTTGGTTGTGGAATAGTGCCACAATAACAGAGCTTTACTATAATAAATTTCAACACATTACAGTTCTACTATGATGAGTTGCACCAAATTGAGCCCAGTTTTTTCCTTTCCATGGACTTCAAGATTATCTACTGTAGGTGTGCAAACTGTGAAGTGCTTTGTGATCCAATATCCTCTCAACATTGTGTCACAATCCAAGCACACACAGGTGACTTCAGTGGTGGAGTAATTCAGTATTGCTGGGAAAAAAAATGATAAGGAATATAAAGTGAGTGCTTGACAATGGTCAAAACATAATTTCTTTCATGATAGCCAACTTCAATTATGAAGCGAAGATCAAGTTTGTCAATGAGATTACAGACAATTAATTCTAACTCCTCTATTTTTATCAGTTTCATGTACATACACAACACTAGTGGCTGTTGTATGATAAAACTCCTTCTTGCCAGACAAGCCATGTTCTAGATCCCTTTGCAAGACCTTTTCTACTGCAGATTTCTCTTCTTTCCCTTCTTCCGCTTCTTTATTTTTTAACCTATTTCAGTAGTAGAACCTGCTCTTTTTTCTGGTCTGTCGTGAAAAGAAACTATCCTTCCCTAACAGCTCCATGTCTGGACGTTAGACTAGGGAAAGCTACTTCTGTCCATGAGTCATAACATCACTGGGTTTGACAGGTCCAAGAGGCGGTGTTGACTGTCCTATTGCAGTAACCCACATTATTTGTTGTAAGATGCATTTCTGAAAAAAGAGAGCCAAGATAGTGAAAGGTTTGCAGCTTTCCATCTAAGCCTTAATCTTCTCTTGCATGTTTTGCATATGCTCCTCTCTGTCCTATCCCACTTCCTTTCTACTGAATATCAAAGTGATATCAAGTAACTATTCCTTGATCCTACTCTTACTAGTCCAGACAAAGGGTCTTAACAGGTTAAAGTTTCTCTGATCTGTACCTTGGAAAAATCCATCCATAACCTGCAGTGGTGCTAGATGTTTCACTGTTAGCAGTTCCTAATGATGGAGTCTCCAAGCTGTTCTCTCTGGAAGATATTTATCTTTGTCGTGATTCCATATATTATTTGCTTTTCTTAACAGTCTCCTTTAATTCTGTACAATTAAAAAAAAAAAAAAAACACAGATAAAATGAGGTACCTATGGTAATTGTGAAAGTGATAGAGATATCTCATTCTTTACAAAAAACAAATGAATATGAAGTGCTTCACACACTCAGCCTTACAATCTGGATGTTACACAAGTAAAAATAAATGCACACACCCATAGAACTAGTAAAACTGGCTGTTGCAGCTACACATAGTTCCTTGTGTTCATTAAAATTCTATCTTTATTGAGCTTATCTTGATTGGCATGAAGATCAAAGTGGAAACATAATAAATAAAATAATATATATAATGGAATCCATGGAAAGAAGCTATTCAGAAGATAATTCCAGTAAGTAAATTGCAATGTAGTATTAGAACAACAGTGAAGAAGCATTTGAAACATAACACGTCATACACTGTTGAAGGGCCGGATCCTGAGGCCATTACTCACTTGCGCAGACACACTGACTTCAAAAGAATTACTCACCATGAGTAAAGATAGTTGGAGTAAGACTAAACAAGAGAGTATTAGCTCCTTTGGCACAGCTGTGTAGCTGAATAACAGCACCGTGTGAGTGTGATCCAGTCAGCAGTACCCAGTTCTGTCCACAATGGCAGCTCTAAGCCCTCTCTGCAACTTGGTGAGCCCCAGCACAGGGCAGAGAATCCGTGATGAAATGTAAGGTGGAAAGGACAAATATGTACAAATATGAAATTAATTAAAACAAAAATCCCCTTGTTTTCCTAAAGTTGAGCCCATCTCTGTTGCTTATGAAAATTATCTTCTTACTTCCTCAACTCTCATTGGCTTTGCACTGCCTGTACACGGAAAAGTGAACTGGATTAGCCTTGTCTCATCCATTATTAAGCAAATAGCTGTGCTTGCTGAGGCTCTCATTTCCATAGCTGAATTTTTATGGTTGTTTAAATATATGGAGAGCAATTTGACTTTCAGATGTCAAGGATGAATTTGCAGGGCAAGGAGCTAAGAATTTTTTTTTTCACCTTAAGCTGCTAGCTAGAGTATTTTGACACAACCATAGAACATGAACATAAGGCTTCTTAACGTCATTTATTGCTTTTTTTTTCTTGGCACATTAACACTGAAGTGAGATAAAGGGTGACCTATAAGGTTAGTCACACAAAAAAAAACACAGAAACTAGATGAAGAGTCTAGACCTCATAATTTAGAAGAGTAGGTCTATATATCATGAGTTATTGAACAGAATTAACTCAATCTAGAGTTTAAGAGAGAACAGTTAAGAAAAATTTGTCAGAAGAGAAGTTTAAGAGTAGTAGTTCTTAAATAAATTTAGAAACCTATCTGGCATCAGTGTCTGTTGTTTGCTTGCACTGTCTGAGCATTGGGAACAAAAAAAAAAAAAAAGACCTGATTATGCCAGATTTTGCTTTTCTGGAAAATTATGATTAGGGAAAATTTCTTCCACTTTGGTCTTCCACCCCTTTTATGTTTGAACATTTTCATTATATACCCAGTATGACCAAGAATAAGCCAGTCTGTTGTACCATCAGGATGAGTTTCAGCAGAGAAAAACATTTGTCTGTGGTTACAGACTGTCTCTCTGGGAAAACAAAACAAAACAAAACAAAACAAAAACTGGTTGTGGCAGTACGTACTGGAACTTCTAAAAGCAAAGGATGAGGCTGAGTTTACCTGTCTGCCTACCACTGCCTAGAGTGTTTTCCCAGATCTCAGCTAGTTTATAACACATGGTTGGTTACCAGCAGTCATGTGAAAATGTTTTCAACCCACCTGTTGAACTATTGGCAGCAACTTCCATTTTATAGAATTAATTAATGCTATTTTGAACTAGTGGGAGGCAGTGTCCCCTATTAAAATATATACATATATTATATGTATATTTGTTGTTACAAAGTAGAAGTGTCAGCCAAAAATTTTTAAATATTTTAAATATTTTGAAGCCAGTCCACTACCTCTTCAACCAAAGTTTTTTTCACATAACTCAATCAATCGCAACAGCATTACATCCATACCATTTTGGTGTAAAGCACTATAGTGAACAGCCCCCTTTGCTTCTTTCTTTTGCTTTTTCTCATGGCCACCATGAGAGATTCAGGGAGATTTTCCACATCTGAGAGCTTTCTGAGTAAGCGGTATAAGATATGGCATCTCTAAAATGTCTGACAAGCATCTCAGGGAATGTGATGTCTGTAATACTGAAAAATGCCACCCAGGTTATTTCAGTGTTGTTTTTCTTTATATTGTTTATGTTTTATCAACAAAACTAAATCTGATTCCAGTAGCTGAGTGGAGCCTTCTCTTTAAAAGCAAGTTTCACCTCTAGTTCATTGAAGCTCTTAACTGACACGGAAGTTAGCAGCGTGATGTGGGCTTCAGGCCATCCTCAGCACAATCAGTCTTCATCAAGCTGAAACTTGCTGTGTTTAGTCAGGCTGGGATTTCTAAACAGGTTGTTCAGCCCTATTTTCTATGCTCAGTTGCCCAAGGTTTTGTTTTCTTCCAAGAACAACAACAAGGCTTTTGGCTTACAAAAGTTTTGAAAGAGCCTATCATTTTAAAAGATTTTCTAGGCTTAGAATGTGCAGTTTCAGTTGAACAGACAGCGGGTTTTCAAAATGGAATATGCTTTACGAGACCTGAAGGACTGGTAGGATGTTATCTATGATTTTTCTCCCTAATTTGCGGCCTTACAGATATGTGGTGACAAAACCACAGTTTGACTGCATCTGGAGGTCCAACTGAGGGCACTTCAGGACTCTGAGGAAGCATTCCTCTTAAGTATTGACACTAGTTTACTTGATAACATTTATTAATGATGTGCTTATAGCCTACAAAAGACATGATTACGTACTTACACCTAAACAAATATTAATATCCTTTCATGTAGTGGGTATGTTTGCATGTTGTTAGATGTTTGTG